>CANNZV010004214.1:0-45349 GCA_947561585.1 Caprella mutica
TTCAAATATTTATGAATTATTATCCTAGCTATACATGATTTCAAAATATAATTATCTACGATTTTGAACTATATTTGGACGGCAGTTCTACGGAAAAAAATATGGTGGTCCCATAGAAGATTGAGTGCCCCCTCATAATCTACGGTATCCCACCGTACATTTCACCCTGAGTGTTGAAATATACAATTACAGTGAATAATGTTGAGGCCATAGAAGATTAGGAGGTTTCCTCCCCTCTTAATCTTCTATGGCCCTACCATAACTTTTCTGGGTAGTACTCGTCACAATTTCCCTCCACTCCCATCAATTCCCTTCTCCATCATTCCCTTCACTCCCATCAATTCCCTTCACTCCCATCAATTCCCTTCACTCCTCATCATCAGTCCCTTCACTCCCATCAATTCCCTTCACTCCCATCAATTCCCTTCACTCCATCAATTCCCTTCACTCCCATCATTCCCTTCACTCCCATCAATTCCCTTCACTCCCATCAATTCCCTTCACTCCATCAATTCCCTTCACTCCCATCAATTCCCTTCACTCCCATCAATTCCCTTCACTCCCATCAATTCCCTCTCCCATCATTCCCTTCACTCCCATCAATTCCCTTCACTCCCATCAATTCCCTTCACTCCCATCAATTCCCTTCACTCCCATCAATTCCCTTCACTCCCATCAATTCCCTTCACTCCCATCAATTCCCTTCACTCCCATCAATTCCCTTCACTCCCATCAATTCCCTTCACTCCCATCCAATTCCCTTCACTCCCATCAATTCCCTTCACTCCCATCAATTCCCTTCACTCCCATCAATTCCCTTCACTCCCATCAATTCCCTCTCCACTCCTCCCATCAATTCCCTTCACTCCCATCAATTCCCTTCACTCCCATCCCTTCACTCCCATCAATTCCCTTCACTCCCATCAATTCCCTTCACTCCCATCAATTCCCTTCACTCCCATCAATTCCTTCACTCCCATCAATTCCCTTCACTCTCATCAATTCCCTTCACTCCCATCAATTCCCTTCACTCCCACTTCCCTCACTCCCATCAATTCCCTTCACTCCCATCAATTCCCTTCACTCCCATCAATTCCCTTCACTCCCATCAATTCCCTTCACTCCCATCAATTCCCTTCACTCCCATCAATTCCCTTCACTCCCATCAATTCCCTTCACTCCCATCAATTCCCTTCACTCCCATCAATTCCCTTCACTCCCATCAATTCGGCTTATAGTCTGTCGAATAATGAGTATTTGTTTTTCACTTATAGTAACTGAAGATAGAAAATAAATAGTGCTGAAGTTAGTTCAAATTATTATATGGAATTGAAGAGCATAAACACTACACTATACAGGTGTCAATGGTATATATACGTAAAATATAAATATTACTGAGATATTAATGCTAGGTGAAAAATAAAATTAATTCAACTTCTTATGCTTTTAATAATGATATATTGATTTTTAAGATAATTATATAATATTAAGTGTTACTTTGATTTTCTGTTTGAACTGTCCATTGATTATGGCCATGATTTATTTCCCTTTTATTGTGTGATATTTTATACTACGAACTGAAAGTGATAATTGAAAATTAAAAGAGAATTCATAGTGAAATTTTAATGTTATATTTTATTTGGATATTAAAAAAATATAATTGAATCTAAATAGGTATGCCATATTTATACACTATAAATAAATATGGATCTTTTCTGTTTGCTGGGCGCATTTGAAAATAATGAAAATATAATAATAAAATATAATGATGTCATAGGTACTCACTTTTAAAATTAAATACTTCAGATAGAAATAATACAGACTTTTTATATTAAATAATGTATTCTAAAAAGTTTCTGTTTTCTAGGTGCATATGAAACTAAAATAATAATCATTATTTATGATGAATTAAATTATGATAATTGTTATTATTTATTATGTAGCTATATTACGACAAAATGTTTGTCTAATCATTTATCGGCATAGATAGGTAATCAATTTCGATTACAATTCACGACTGTGATCCTATAATCGGCAGTTACGGTAACAATTTGTGATTGGGTAAAAAATAATTGTCTTCTGTAAACTTATATGAATGTTCAAAAGAAAAAAAATACGGTTTATTAATTAATTAAAGTTATTGTCATCATTCTTTGGTTTCTAAGATATAGTTAATTTTTAAATGACTTTTAATTATTATATCAAATTAGGAGGAAATAAAATCCGGAGTCGTGTAGCAATATTTGTTTCCTTGAGGGCCTTACACACGCAGGGTTTTTTAAGTCTTTCCACCAGACTTTTTGCTAAGCTCCTCCTACTTTTTCAACGAGAATATAGGAAAAATGATATAATAATTATTTATTTCAGTTGGTATCCATGATACCAGCAGGTATCATGGATACCAACTAATATTTATACGATTTATATCATTTTTTCTTATATTATTGTTGAAAAAAGTAGGAGGAGCTTAGCAAAAAGTCTGGTGGAAAGACTTAAAAAACCCTGCGTGTGTACGGCCCTTGAAACTGTTGTTTTGTATATGCTTTTCTATTAATTTTAAAATACATTTTATATTAGACTAAATATGCATATACAATTTTTGTATCGAAAATATTATGTAAATTGAAATATTGTGAAAAATGTGAAATTGAAGAAGACTAATAAAAAATATACCAGTTAATTAAAAACTATTGTGTACTTTTATTACATTTTTTATTTATTGAAAAGTGTAATATGAGATCACATAAAATAGGTGTAAAAATAAAATTAATAAAAAGATAAATATGAATCTGTCACAAAATTATTATAAATAATTCTTTCATTATAAATAAATATAAATTCATATTGGAAAACAGTCTTTATTTTAACGTTAATTATAAATAAGAGATATAAGTATAGAAGGTAAGTAATCATAAAGCCCCGTTCACACGATCAGAATTTTCTTTAAAAAGATATGACAATTCATTAATTTATTCATTGCAAAGTGTTTAAAAATTGTATGATTGACAATAGAAAACAAAAATAATTTTTTATATAACCCTAAAATAAAACAGAATTTCTTTTCTTTCTTTTTACCATCAATTCATTTCGATAAAATTGGAAATGAAAAAGCTTCAAAACAAGGTTCAATCAGCGGTTACCATGCCAACACGAAGGCATAACTTCTATGCTCAGATGGTATGATATTTAAAAAATATACGGCATGATATTTTATGCTATGATATTTTAAAAGTAACTGACTCTTTTAAACATCCTGAAGAATTTAGATAATGTACCAGTAAAATCACTGTAGGTTATAATTCAGCATGTGCAGTCTTGGAAGTTTTCTTTAAAATTTGTCTGTTGATATGAACTTCCTGAAATTATTAGAAATTACATGTAAAAGATACGAAATGAAACACGATGGATATTTGTATTTTAAAAATCAGTACAGTTCAGTTTCGTCATTCAGTTTTTTCTATTTAAAAAAAATTACTGTATCGTTAAATTAATAATGAATAAATTTTCAAGTATACTAGTAATACTTTATGAGATACAAATGGTTTAAAAAAGTAAAAAGCAGTCAAATTGACTACCTGTTAGTTCTTAAGATACATCACTATAAGCTGCTGATATCGTGTCCGCATCTCCTGCAGTAAATATTGCTATGTTTTACAACGTTCCATTAGTGGTGAGAGTAGAGCTTTTCTATAAGAAATGCTATCGGCAAAGCTATCATCTTTTTCTAGCACATTATAAATGAATAAGTGAGCAAAAAGTGAGATTGTTTTTATAAAGTGTTTCCGTGCATTGTTTAGTTTGGCTGATCTTTGTTTTCCCATTCGAAAAGTCTATTTAATTTCATATTTGTTATTCTTTATCTGGCCTTAATAATAAACCCTTCCCTGCCCAGTGCCTCGTATTTAACACGTGCAAAGATGCACTGTCAGACAGTGAGGGGTTGTTTCGCCTTCTATAGGTGCTCTAGAAAAATATTACACACAATAGATGTTCATTTGAATAGACGTCAGTTCGTCTATAGTTGGTAAAGCGTCATGCAGAGTTGATGACATTTGTTTCTTGCGTCTGAGAAACCGACGTTGCATTTTACGTAGAAACTAGAATCTTCAATGGCAGCATAGATTAGGACATACAGTCATTGTACTTCTTTAATTCTATTTCTCTCTTTCAATTCTTTGTTTTTCTTATTTAATCTTTTGTTTCGTTTATTCCTTTTAATTATTTTATTTTATGCTTCATTCTTTCATTTCAATAATCATTCTATATTAAATAATATTTCTCTATAAAATTTCAATCCCTCCATTTTCCTCCCAACAAATTCCCTTTGAATAACTTCAATCCCTCCATTTTCCTCCCAATAAATTCCCTTTAAATAACTTCAATCCCTCCTTTTTCCTCCCAATAAATTCCCTTTAAATAACTTCAATCCCTCCATTTTCCTCCCAATAAATTCCCTTTGAATAACTTCAATCCCTCCATTTTCCTCCCAATAAATTCCCTTTAAATAACTTCAATCCCTCCATTTTCCTCCCAATAAATTCCCTTTAAATAACTTCAATCCCTCCATTTTCCTCCCAATAAATTCCCTTTAAATAACTTCAATCCCTCCATTTTCCTCCCAATAAATTCCCTTTAAATAACTTCAATCCCTCCATTTTCCTCCCAATAAATTCCCTTTAACTAACTTCAATCCCTCCATTTTCCTCCCAATAAATTCCCTTTAAATAACTTCAATCCCTCCATTTTCCTCCCAATAAATTCCCTTTATATTCTGTTGCCGTAATTTGTTTTCCGTAACCGAAATCTTTTCATACATCTGTAATTAGACTGAAAGTTGAAATGTGACTCCGACTTACATATATTAGTGTGAAGGGAAATGGAAATGTGACACTCACATGACACTGTGTCATAGTATGACACTCTTGAGACAGGTTTTTCATAAGACGTCACCAACACCAAATATTATGGGAAATAGTATTTCCTCGTCAAAATATTTGATAATTATTTAAATAATTAAATGTAAACAACTCCAGTGAAAATGCAATCTTCAGGCACCCTTAATATTCTGGTGACCGGTATATTTCACACCTGAAAATTACACCCCGGTAAGTTCCACCTCGGTAAGTTCCACCCCGGTAAGTTCCACCTCGGTAAGTTCCACCCCGGTAAGTTCCACCTCTGTAAGTTCCACCACGGTAAGTTCCACCACGGTAAGTTGCACCACGGTAAGTTGCACCCCGGTAAGTTCCACCTCGGTAAGTTCCACCCCGGTAAGTTCCACCTCTGTAAGTTCCACCACGGTAAGTTCCACCACGGTAAGTTGCACCACGGTAAGTTGCACCCCGGTAAGTTCCATCCCGGTAAGTTCCACCTCGGTAAGTTCCACCACGGTAAGTTCCACCTCGGTAAGTTCCACCACGGTAAGTTCCACCTCGGTAAGTTCCACCACGGTAAGTTGCACCACGGTAAGTTGCACCCCGGTAAGTTCCATCCCGGTAAGTTCCACCTCGGTAAGTTCCACCACGGTAAGTTCCACCTCGGTAAGTTCCACCACGGTAAGTTCCACCTCGGTAAGTTCCACCACGGTAAGTTCCACCTCGGTAAGTTCCACCACGGTAAGTTGCACCACGGTAAGTTGCACCCCGGTAAGTTGCACCCCGGTAAGTTCCATCCCGGTAAGTTCCACCTCGGTAAGTTCCACCACGGTAAGTTCCACCTCGGTAAGTTCCACCACGGTAAGTTCCACCTCGGTAAGTTCCACCACGGTAAGTTCCACCTCGGTAAGTTCCACCACGGTAAGTTGCACCACGGTAAGTTGCACCCCGGTAAGTTCCATCCCGGTAAGTTCCACCTCGGTAAGTTCCACCACGGTAAGTTCCACCATGGTAAGTTGCACCACGGTAAGTTCCACCTCGGTAAGTTCCACCACGGTAAGTTCCACCACGGTAAGTTCCACCCCGGTAAGTTCCACCACGGTAAGTTCCACGACGGTAAGTTCCACCACGGTAAGTTCCACCACGGTAAGTTCCACCTCGGTAAGTTCCATCACGGTAAGTTCCACCCCGGTAAGTTCCATCACGGTAAGTTCCATCACGGTAAGTTCCACCACGGTAAGTTCCACCTCGGTAAGTTCCACCACGGTAAGTTCCATCACGGTAAGTTCCACCACGGTAAGTTCCACCCCGGTAAGTTCCATCACGGTAAGTTCCACCCCGGTAAGTTCCATCACGGTAAGTTCCATCACGGTAAGTTCCACCTCGGTAAGTTCCACCCCGGTAAGTTCCATCACGGTAAGTTCCACCCCGGTAAGTTTCACCCCGGTAAGTTCCACCCCGGTAAGTTCCACCACGGTAAGTTGCACCACGGTAAGTTCCATCACGGTAAGTTCCAACCCGTTAAGTTCCACCCCGGTAAATACACTATATAGTATTTCACCAAATCTCAGGTTAGCGGTCCAGTTGTGGGGGGGGGGGTGTCGTTTTCTACCCCCACTTCAATAGTGACAAAATGAATATTTTACTAAATTATATAAATATTTTTTTGAATTAGTCTCCTACTTTTCAAATATTTATTAATAACTGTTCACCGGGGTGGAATTTGCCGGGGTGGATATATGTCAATTGTACATGGACCATATCCTATGGCACAGTGATAAATTTCTCTCTGGGTACAGATGTGTGACGTCACAAAATCACATCTAAAAAGAATCCAAATTTTAAGTTAAAAAGCGCTTTACCCAGAAGGAAAGTTATGGTGAGGGCGAGCCTTTAATCTTCTATGGCCCCACCATACCTTTCTCTCCGAGCACACACCATTTATAGTTTAGAATCAGATAGGGCAGTAATCATTTGAGATGGTAATTAGGTAGTCAATATGGTCGGAAACAAACCATGTGATTATTTTCTAAGGGTCTAGTCATTAAATAATTATTAGAGTCACTCTCACCTCCATTATAAGACTCAAACATTTCAAGACTATTCTCAATTACCATTTGGTCTAACATTACATGTAATTAAGGAATTGCCTAAGAAATACATGTATCGAAAAATAAATAAATACATAGATATCCGAAAAAACTTTTTTGTTAAAAAGACATATTTTTCCATTAAAAGAAGAAGAACAAACAAACAAAACTTTTAAATGTATTTTTTAATAAAAACAAAAACATATATTTGTGTATGAAAGCTTAGTTTCGATTCATAGCATCGAAATAAATTTATGACCTTAATTTGAACATAAATTTTATTCCCTTACTTTTCATTCATTTTTATAGTGAATGTTTATTGATTCCTTTATAGTAAATTTATATTCATTTTCATAGTGATTGTTTATTCGTAATAAATTTGTTGTTTACATTAGTTTTTTATCTAATTAAGTACATTATCTTCACAAATAAAATATATGAGTTGCCCTAAAATAGGAAACAACAAATATAGCTCCATGATAAATATTTCTTTGAAACTATTTTTTCTGCTCAATAGAATTACTTCAATTTGCTTCAAAATTTTGCAGTAATTATTTCTGAAAAATAAAAAATCGAAATTAGAACAAATTGTCAAAAAACTAAAAAAGTCATCAATATCGAAAACGTTTCTGTTATACCAAATCAAGAAACTCTGAAGACTACATTAGCTCCTCTTCTCCATGCAAAAATACACAATTACCATAGTTTATTCCTCTAAGAATGATATGAACACTTAGATTATATGACGAGATAGACGATGAGAATATGAAGAGGCGAGTAGTATCGTCGGACACTTTAATTGTATAGCATTAGGTAGCGAAGGGTGAGAGTAACAATACACAGACAGACTAACAAAAGATACTATTGAAGGTAGTGAGTGTTAACCATCTTAACTGATACCTTCCCATGTTAATTATTGGGGTACTATCAGGGAAAAGAGTCACTGTGATGATGTACTATCAGGGAAAAGAGTCACTGTGATGATGTACTATCAGAGAAAAGAGTCACTGTGATGATGTACTATCAGAGAAAAGAGTCACTGTGATGATGTACTATCAGGGAAAAGAGTCACTGTGATGATGTACTATCAGTGAAAAGAGTCACTGTGATGATGTACTATCAGAGAAAAGAGTCACTGTGATGATGTACTATCAGGGAAAAGAGTCACTGTGATGATGTACTATCAGGGAAAAGAGTCACTGTGATGAAGTACTATCAGAGGAAAGAGTCACTGTGATGATGTACTACCAGAGAAAAGAGTCACTGGGATGATGCACTATCAGAGAAAAGAGTCACTGTGATGATGAACTATCAGAGAAAAGAGTCACTGTGATGATGTACTACCAGAGAAAAGAGTCACTGTGATGATGTACTATCAGTGAAAAGAGTCACTGTGATGATGTACTATCAGAGAAAAGAGTCACTGTGATGATGTACTATCAGAGAAAAGAGTCACTGTGATGATGTACTACCAGAGAAAAGAGTCACTGTGATGATGTACTATCAGAGAAAAGAGTCACTGTGATGATGTACTATCAGAGAAAAGAGTCACTGTGATGATGTACTATCAGAGAAAAGAGTCACTGGGATGATGCACTATCAGAGAAAAGAGTCACTGTGATGATGTACTATCAGAGAAAAGAGTCACTGTGATGATGTACTACCAGAGAAAAGAGTCACTGTGATGATGTACTATCAGAGAAAAGAGTCACTGTGATGATGTACTATCAGAGAAAAGAGTCACTGTGATGATGTACTATCAGACGAAATTCCAAAATAGTACAAGCATAAGGTTAATACATTTCGCCAAATCCTTCATGAACATATGATTTATATCCTCAATTAAGTATTAATTTTGAAAGCCAGTGAATTGCAATTCTCTTCCTAATAGCCTTTGTTTTCATTGTCCCGTGAAGGACTTTAATCCTGGGCAAGGCAATCTTTCCAGGCGACAGACTCTGCCGGGCCAATTGATCAGAAAATGGTCTCCATAGGGCGTACTAATCCTCAGATAAAAGCACTAATTTTGCCCTGAGTAAAGAATACAGCTCTGAAGTAGTGGGGACTCTTTGGAGTAGACTGCAGGGGTGGGGAGAGGAGGAGGAGCTAGCTTCTTAGAGAAGAGGAGGAGCAAAGCTCTTAGAGAAGAGGAGCAATAATCTTAGAGAAAAGAAGCAAACCTCTTAGAAAAAAGGATCAGACCTCTTAAAGAAGAGGAGCAAAAATCTTAGAGAAGAGGAACAAACCTCTTAGAGAAGAGGAGTAAACGTCTTAGAAAAGTGGAGCAAACCTCTTAGAGAGGAGTAGCAAACCTCTTAGAGAGGAGGAGCAAAGCTCATAGAGAAGAGGAGCAAACTTTTTAGATAAGAGGAGCAAACCTCTTAGAGAAGAGTAGCAAACCTCTTAGAGAGGAGGAGCAAAGCTCATAGAGAAGAGGAGCAAACTTCTTAGATAAGAGGAGCAAACCTCTTAGAGAAGAGTAGCAAACCTCTTAGAGAGGAGGAGCAAAGCTCATAGAGAAGAGGAGCAAACTTCTTAGATAAGAGGAGCAAACCTCTTAGAGAAGGGTAGCTAACCTCTTAGAGAGGAGGAGCAAAGCTCATAGAGAAGGGGAGCAAACTTCTTAGATAAGAGGAGCAAACCTATTAGAGAAGAGTAGCAAACCTCTTAGAGAGGAGGAGCAAAGCTCATAGAGAAGAGGAGCAAACTTCTTAGATAAGAGGAGCAAACCTCTTTGAGAAGAGGAGCAAACCTCTTAGAGAAGAGGAGTAAACCTCTTAGAGAGGAGGAGCAAAGCTCATAGAGAAGAGGAGCAAAGCTCATAGAGAAGAGGAGCAAACCTCTTAGAGAAGAGGAGCAAACCTCTTAGAGAAGAGGAGCAAATCTCTTGGAGAAGAGGAGCAAAGCTCTTGGAGAAGAGGAGCAAAGCTCTTGGAGAAGAGGAGCAAAGCTCTTGGAGAAGAGGAGCAAACCTCTTAGAGAAGAGGAGCAAACCTCTTAGAGAAGAGGAGCAAATCTCTTGGAGAAGAGGAGCAAAGCTCTTGGAGAAGAGGAGCAAAGCTCTCGGAGAAGAGGAGCAAAGCTCTTGGAGAAGAGGAGCAAAGCTCTTGGAGAAGAGGTGCAAAGCTCTTAGAGAAGAGGAGCAAATCTCTTGGAGAAGAGGAGCAAAGCTCTTGGAGAAGAGGAGCAAAGCTCTTAGAGAAGAGGAGCAAAGCTCTTGGAGAAGAGGTGCAAAGCTCTTAGAGAAGAGGAGCAAATCTCTTGGAGAAGAGGAGCAAAGCTCTTAGAGAAGAGGAGCAAAGCTCTTAGAGAAGAGGAGCAAAGCTCTTGGAGAAGAGGAGCAAAGCTCTTGGAGAAGAGGAGCAAAGCTCTTGGAGAAGAGGTGCAAAGCTCTTAGAGAAGAGGAGCAAATCTCTTGGAGAAGAGGAGCAAAGCTCTTAGAGAAGAGGAGCAAAGCTCTTAGAGAAGAGGAGCAAAGCTCTTGGAGAAGAGGAGCAAAGCTCTTGGAGAAGAGGTGCAAAGCTCTTAGAGAAGAGGAGCAAATCTCTTGGAGAAGAGGAGCAAAGCTCTTAGAGAAGAGGAGCAAAGCTCTTAGAGAAGAGGAGCAAAGCTCTTGGAGAAGAGGAGCAAAGCTCTTGGAGAAGAGGTGCAAAGCTCTTGGAGAAGAGGTGCAAAGCTCTTAGAGAAGAGGAGCAAAGCTCTTAGAGAAGAGGAGCAAAGCTCTTGGAGAAGAGGAGCAAAGCTCTTGGAGAAGAGGTGCAAATCTCTTGGAGAAGAGGAGCAAACCTCTTAGAGAAGAGGAGCAAAGCTCTTAGAGAAGAGGTGCAAATCTCTTGGAGAAGAGGAGCAAACCTCTTAGAGAAGAGGAGCAAAGCTCTTAGAGAAGAGGTGCAAAGCTCTTATGAAAAGAGAGGAATAAAAGACTAATTAATGTGATTTAAGAAAAAACTGTCTTAGTCACTCAAAAGTTATGTACGGATTATTCTGGAAAAATTAATTGTTAAATAAGTTAAATGACGGTATTTTTTCACTGAATTTTAAGTATAGCACTCTAGCTTCACTAAGTCCCTAAGTCTCCATTCACCAAGTTTCCACTTACTTAGTCTCCATTCACCGAGTCTGCATTCACCAAGATTTGTAATCACCAAATCTCTGTCTCCATTCACCAAGTCTCCATTCACCAGGAATTGTATTCACCAAATCTCTGTCTCCATTCACCAAGTCTCCATTCACCAGGAATTGTATTCACCAAATCTCTGTCTCCATTCACCAAGTCTACATTCACCAGGAATTGTATTCACCAAATCTCTGTCTCCATTCACCAAGTCTACATTCACCATGTCTCCATTCACCAAGTCTCCTTTCACCAAATCTTTAAGTCTCCATTCACCAAGTTTCCATTCACCAAGTCTCCGTTCACCAAGTCTCCATTCACCAAGTCTCCATTCACCAAGTCTCCATTCACCAAGTTTCCATTCACCAAGTCTCCATTCTCCAAGTCTCCATTCACCAAGTCTCCATTCACCAAGGTCTCCATTCACCAAGGTCTCCATTCACCAAGTCTCCATTCACCAAGTCTCCATTCACCAAGTCTCCATTCACCAAGTCTCCATTCACCAAGTCTCCATTCTCCAAGTCTCCATTCACCAAGTTTCCATTCATCAAGTCTCCGTTCACCAAGTCTCCATTCTCCAAGTCTCCATTCACCAAGTCTCCATTCACCAAGGTCTCTATTCACCAAGGTCTCCATTCACCAAGGTCTCCATTCACCAAGGTCTCCATTCACCAAATCTCCGTTCACCAAGTCTCCATTCACCGAGTCTCCGTTCACCAAGTCTCCATTCACCAAGTCTCCATTCACCAAGTCTCCATTCACCAAGTCTCCATTCACCAAGTCTCCATTCACCAAGTCTCCATTCACCAAGTCTCCATTCACCAAGTCTCCATTCACCGAGTCTCCGTTCACCAAGTCTCCATTCACCAAGTCTCCATTCACCAAGTCTCCATTCACCAAGTCTCCATTCACCAAGTCTCCATTCACCAAGTCTCCATTCACCGAGTCTCCGTTCACCAAGTCTCCATTCACCAAGTCTCCATTCACCAAGTCTCCATTCACCAAGTCTCCATTCACCAAGTCTCCATTCACCAAGTCTCCATTCACCAAGTCTCCATTCACCGAGTCTCCGTTCACCAAGTCTCCATTCACCAAGTCTCCATTCACCAAGTCTCCATTCACCAAGTCTCCATTCACTAAGTCTCCATTCACCAAGTCTCCATTCACCAAGTCTCCAAGTCTCCATGTTCATTTGCACTGTTGCAGTTGGGTCTCCATTAAAGTGTCCCACTGATTTATTTAGCTTTACAAACAATATAATTCAATAATAGGCTTTGCTTTCACTGCACCGAGGTACTTAAATGTTTTAATTATTTGTCCCTGGTTTTGATTTATGAATTACTCAAGTGGATAACATCAGTAGTTTTTATCTGCAGACCTCAAAATGATTCCAGTTTGAATAGCTGCTGGCGCTAATACATATTCTATTAACGATAGCCATGTTCATAACACACTCTGCGAATATATTATAATAACCATTATACTGAGCCTCATAATGCTAACTTTTATGGAGAATTACTCCGAATACTTTAGAGCGGTTGTTACAACTTAAGAGGAATGGACGGACTGGTGTGTAATTACACGGGGTAAGTATAGTCCTCAACTTGTTCATCTTTCAACTGGGGGCAGTGGAAGTACGTCCCAAGGAGAGGTATTGGAAGTACGTCCCAAGGACCTGCTTGTACCATGTCAAAATATAAATTGTTATCTGAATAACACTATGAATAAAGAACTATGATATTTCCAGTGAGCATAGATTACAGAACACTTTGAAAACTATATCCGGCTGTAAATAAGTATACTATTATTTACTTTAAAAAATGATTGAAGATCAAATTAAAAAAAATAAAGATTTTCCTAATTATCGATTACAATTTAAAGAAAATTATTAAATAAAAAACGTGAATAAAAAAACTGCATCTTAAACATGTTGTTCTGTGATATCAGATTAGAATATTTAAATTAAAATGTTTGGCACGTGGATAGGTAAGGTTGAAGGTTTAAATTAATACATTAAGAGAATAATATAAAAACAAACAATATATAATTGTTATTATAAAATGGGGATATTATATTATCATCGCGATTAAAAGATATTATGGATAAAATGATCATATAATTGCAACGTCACCCTGATATTGAATATTAAAAAGTCGCCATAATTACATGATTCACACGATGTAAAAAGATTAATATCATAATTACGAAAAAAATAACCCTAATGTTACTAATTATCATCACATTACAACATTACCCCAATGTTACTAATTATCATCACTTTACAACATTGCCCCAATTTTACTAAATATCATCACTTTACAACATTGCCCCAATGTTACTAATTATCATCACATTACAACATTGCCCCAATAGTACATTTAAAACAGTACACCTGAGGTTTAACGTCATATGTTCTTTACAGGTGATTCTTACCTGCTTCTCATTTCATGTTTTTGTATCAAAAGAAAAAGACGACAACCAATTCAGAAATTGAAATGGGAGGAATGGGTAAAAAATACACAGGAAGTAATATAAACAGGATAGTCTTTAGTGTAACAGGACAGTCTTTAGTTTAACAGGATAGTCTTTAGTTTAACAGGATAGTCTTTAGTTAAACAGGATAGTCTTTAGTTGAACAGGATAGTCTTTAGTTAAACAGGATAGTCTTTAGTTAAACAGGATAGTCTTTAGTTAAACAGGATAGTCTTTAGTTAAACAGGATAGTCTTTAGTTAAACAGGATAGTCTTTAGTTAAACAGGATAGTCATTAGTTTAACAGGATAGTCTTTAGTTGAACAGGATAGTCTTTAGTTAAACAGGATAGTCTTTAGTTGAACAGGATAGTCTTTAGTTAAACAGGATAGTCTTTAGTTAAACAGGATAGTCTTTAGTTAAACAGGATAGTCATTAGTTTAACAGGATAGTCTTTAGTTGAACAGGATAGTCTTTAGTTAAACAGGATAGTCTTTAGTTGAACAGGATAGTCTTTAGTTAAACAGGATAGTCTTTAGTTAAACAGGATAGTCTTTGTTTTATAGGTTGATAGTGTTTTTTTTACACTATGTTTAAAATTTCAAAGAGATTCTTTTTTCCGTATTTTATCATTTTGCAATGCAAAATAATGGCAAATTATATATATATGAATTAATATCATTGATATAATTTTTAATTCTAATTATCACTTTAGCCTTTATGATCATTCACAATTTATTGGGTACAACATTAAAAACTCTAAAAAAATAGTTATTACCATATAATTATATCTATGGGCACATTTATGTAAAATTGATCAGATTCCTATCACCGAACGATTAGTTATATTTTGTCCAGATTTTAGAAGATAGGTTCAAATATTGAGGAAAAATTATATTTTTATTAATAAATAAAGAAGCCAGAAAATATATTTTGTCTATAGAATAATATGAACATTTTAAAGATGTAAAATAAATAAAAAAAATCATACCTGGTCATTGATGCGTAACAGTACTAAAATTATTAATATATATTTAATTTATATTTCTATTTACATAAACAGTTATACACTGAGAATGCAATGTACACAGTAGGGAAGATCTGAGTTATTGGACAGTACCACATTTCCGATCATGTAAAAAATGATAATTTAACATTTAACCCATTATTTGGTATCAAATAAAATTACGAGTTAAAAAATTTCTTATATGATCGATAATATGGAACTGTCGATAACTCAGAACTTCCCCGCTGTAATTAACAGCTCAGTCTAATTGTCTAAAAACTAGAAAGTGACCCAAAATAAAAAGTAAGAGGTTTTGTATTTTGTTAATGTTTTTGTTTGTGGTTTAGAGTCATGAGGTACAGTGTGGTTAGTGTGTGTAAAATGAGGTAAAGACGCTATCATATTAGTTAGTGACAGTATACAGGGTGATTAGGAGTCTTAGGTAGGTACATCTTAACATTGAGTAAAAAAAAAAATAAACATATAGGGTAAGTTATGAATTATTGGTCAGTACTACATCTTCGGTCATATAAGAAAAAACAATATAAAAATTGTTATTATTACACAGTGCTATCTATTACTTCTGCAAACCCGGGTTTGCAGAAGTAATAGATAGCACTGTGTAATAATAACAATTTTTATATTGTTTTTTCTTATATGACCGAAGATGTAGAACTGACCGATAATTCATAACCTACCCTAACATTTTTTTAGAATTAAAAAAAAAAATTACAGACAACGTTTCATTTTTTTAAGTTTGATGTTAACTTTTCTTTTGAAGTTTCGAATTGTCTGGAACAAAATAAATAAACTAATAATAATAATATTTCCTATGTTGTGATAAATAAAACCTATATATTGTATTTATCTATAACTTTATTTTCTAATTGTTGCCAATGCTCGTCAGATAATTTATCCACCGAACAGTTTGTTCTATTTTATTAAATTTTAATCACAACAACTGTTTGCTGTCGATTTGGACTCCAGTCGATAAAAAATATCTATCGACTACGATAAATGATGTGATTGTTATCGTTGATTATAAATCGTACATTTGCCTTACTAATTCCCGATGTCAATATCATTAAATTTTACGATAAATACGATGAATCGTTATCGTTAACTAAATTAACAACCCGATAATAAATAAAATCGTTTTTTTTTCACCGATGGTCAAATACACAAGAGTGCAGTCAGTATTATCTGTGTACGTAGAATTTTGGGTCATTTTGACCTACTAAAGATGGGGACCGTTATAATAACCAAAAATTTATTTATATTTATATATTTTTGTCATCATCTATTCGAACGATAATTTTAATATAATTCTTAGATTACAAATGTTGTCAAAAAGATGTCACCAAAAACACTAGAAATTGAATAACATCTATTAATTACTGTAATTAATATATAACTAATACTATAAGTAGTGACTATAATTATTTAAATCGCTCACCTGCATAACTTTTTACCCGTATAGTTAGCAAGCAAGGTAATATAGGACAACCGCATGCTTTTTATAGGATAAATAGCTTTCTAAAGTCTTTATTGAAGCAATTAAAGGTACTTAAAATGATTTACGCTATCGTTTTACCTAATTAAAGTAACTGTTCATTGTATAAATCTTCTCACCGCAAATTAAGTGAATCGAAAGGTATTACGTAACCTGCCACTGCCCAGTGTGAAAAAAAAGTGAAATCTATGGCGCAGAAATGGGAGAGAAAATATGCTGAATTCGTTTATTTATTTATCTATTTGATTTTAAATAGTCAATATTTAAAGAAATTTTGTCTAATTTCCAAATTATTTAATTATTTTAACGTTTTACATTGAAATATCAGTGTTTTAATTATAAATAGAAATATCGGGTCTAGGACATTTCGTGCAAGAATTATTAAATCTGCATTACTTCCTATTTATATTAAAAGATTAATGGAAATGGAGATAAAATGTGAATAACTATGGAATTAATGTGGATGTATTTATTGGTAAAACTTAATGTATACATTTTTATCGTCACTATCGAACCATTATCAGTAAAAACTATCTATACGAAAAATTATTTTGACTAAAAATTATCTTTACTAGAATTATCTTTACTAAAATTATCTTGACTAAAAAATATCTTGACTAAAAAATATCTTGACTAAAAAATATCTTGACTAAAAATTATCTTTACTAAAAAATATCTTGACTAAAAAATATCTTGACTAAAAAATATCTTTACTAAAAAATATCTTGACTAAAAAATATTTTTACTAAAAATTATCCTGACTAAAAATTATCTTGATTAAAAAATATATTGACTAAAAATTACTTTGACTAAAAAAATATTTACTAAAAATTATCTTGACTAAAAAATATCTTGACTAAAAAATATCTTGACTAAAAAATATCTTGACTAAAAATTATCATGACTAAGAAATATCTTGACTAAAAAATATCTTGACTAAAAAATATCTTTACTAAAAATTATCTTGACTAAAAAATATCTTGACTAAAAAATATCTTGACTAAAAATTATCATGACTAAGAAATATCTTGACTAAAAAATATCTTGACTAAAAAATACTTTACTAAATATTATCTTGACTAAAAATGATCTTTACTTAACATTTTTTGTGAAAACTTATTTCACTGGAGCCAACATATTTCACTACTCAATAATTTTTTCATATGATCTTTTCACTACTCTATTAACACTCTATTAGCACTCCATTCACACTCTGTACTCACTGTACTCTCACTCTATCCACTCACTTTATTCACTCTGCACTCACTCTACTCACACATAGTGTTAACATGGGCACCATTTTTCCCTGTGCCGGAACATCATTATTCTTTGTGTTCCTCTATAGAACTGTGTAGTTATTGTCAATCACGAGATCGGAACCTTTGTTCGGAACACCTCCTTCCCCCACCCTAAATTTGTTTTGATGTCTTAATGGTATGAACATTAAAAGCAGAATTAGAAATAGCAATTGCAGTTAGATATAGCATTAGAAATTAGGTTTAATATGGGTATTTTTTTGAGGGAGGGCATTTTTTAAAGACAATATTTTTCCATTAATAATAAATATGGCAAGAACAGCTTACTAAAAATTCTTTGAAGCTATTTATAAAGAAGAAATGTTTCGATAGCATTGTCATATGCTTAATTTATTTCAGTGATGCAAAACATGTTTTCAATGATAAAATACAGAATTGTCATAAAAGTAACTTGAATACATTAACAATGATGAATATTCTCAAATTAAGGTTGACTTTATACTATGGTACTTTATACTATGGTACTTTATACTATGGTACTTTATACTATGGTACTTTATACTATGGTACTTTATACTATGGTACTTTATACTATGGTACTTTATACTATGGTACTTTATACTATGGTACTTTATACTATGGTACTTTATACTATGGTACTTTATACTATGGTACTTTATACTATGGTACTTTATACTATGGTACTTTATACTATGGTACTTTATACTATGGTACTTTATACTATGGTACTTTATACTTATGGTACTATAATAAAGTTGCACGGTTGTGGTGCACGGTAACTATTTTTAGTTTAAATATGGAAGCGTTAAACTTGAAATGAAACCTGGAATCGAAGCCAACCTCCACCATGGTAAGTTAACCATGGTTCTTAATCCCCTCTTAATCTTCTATAGCCCCACCATAACTTCCTCTCCTAATCTCCTAAGGCCCCACCATAACTTCCTCTCCTAATCTCCTAAGGCCCCACCATAACTCCCTCTCTCAATCTTCTATAGCCCCACCATAACTCTCTCTCTCAATCTTCTATAGCCCCACCATAACTTCCTCTCTTAATATTCTATAGCCCCACCATAACTTCCTCTCCTAATCTCCTAAGGCCCCACCATAACTTCCTCTCCTAATCTCCTAAGGCCCCACCATAACTCCCTCTCTCAATCTTCTATAGCCCCACCATAACTCTCTCTCTCAATCTTCTATAGCCCCACCATAACTTCCTCTCTTAATCTTCTATAGCCCCACCATAACTCCCTCTCTTAATCTCCTAAGGCCCCACCATAACTCCCTCTCTCAATCTTCTATAGCCCCACCATAACTCCCTCTCTCAATCTTCTATAGCCCCACCATAACTTCCTCTCTTAATCTTCTCTGGCCCCACCATAACTTCCTCTCCTAATCTCCTAAGGCCCCACCATAACTCCCTCTCTCAATCTTCTATAGCCCCACCATAACTCCCTCTCTTAATCTTCTATAGCCCCACCATAACTCCCTCTCTTAATCTCCTAAGGCCCCACCATAACTTTCCACCAGGGATATAGCGTGACTGGCGACTCTCCACTCACAAATAACATAGAATTCAATTTAATGTCAGACTGTTATGATTTCGCTGTCACTCCTCTAGCCATATATGTCCCATATGTCACAGCTCTATTGGTTACAACTGCCATAACCTACCATAAATCTGCCATAACCTACCATAAATCTGCCATAACCTACCATAAATAAATAGCATCCTAAGTTGGTGAGAAATGCATAGGTTGATTTTAGATAATTTGTTGTGGTGTCTGTAGAATGAAGGCGTCAACCGTAATGCAAAACATTGGGACTGAAAATGAAGGTAATGGACCTTTATATTGTACAATGGACCTTTATTATTGCAATGGGCCTTTAGATTGTACAATGGACCTTTATTATTGCAATGGGCCTTTATTGTAGTAATGGGCCTTTATTGTAGTAATGGGCCTTTATTCTAGTAACGGGGCTTTATTGTAGTAATGGGCCTTTATTGCAGTAATGGACTTTATTGTAGTAATGGGCCTTTATTGTAGTAATGGGCCTTTATTGTAGTAATGGGCCTTTATTGCAGTAATGGACTTTATTGTAGTAATGGGCCTTTATTGCAGTAATGGACTTTATTGTAGTAATGGGCCTTTATTGTAGTAATGGGCCTTTATTCTAGTAACGGGGCTTTATTGTAGTAATGGGCCTTTATTGCAGTAATGGGTCTTTATTGTAGTAATGGGCCTTTATTCTAGTAATGGGTCTTTATTGTAGTAATGGGTCTTTATTGCAGTAATGGGCCTTTATTGTAGTAATAGGCCTTTATTGTAGTAACGGGGCTTTATTGTAGTAATGGGCCTTTATTGTAGTAATGGGCCTTTATTGTAGTAACGGGCCTTTATTGTAGTAACGGGCCTTTATTGTAGTAAAGGCAAATAAGTTCGCAAATAAAATTATTTTTAATTATTTCAAGTTATCATAAATAGAAAATCAGATACAATTATCACTAATACCAGAAATAATTAAGTATAAACCGTATCAACTTTATACACTTTATATATCTAAACAGTGAATTCATTAATAAATAACATTTTCAACAATAACATTTAAAAATGAAATCATTCGGTAATTTAACATTGCTCGGTAATTAAGTAATATCCCCATATAAGAGTATATACTATGAAATATACTACGGCTGGTGATTTCAAATTTAAATTTCCCCGTGAAATCGTCCATCACTGGACAGTTTTATATTGAAGATGATATTAGGAAGTGCATCTTCGGAGTAGATCATCTAAGATATAAGGGGGGTCTACTTTATTTCATTTAATATAACTCTCGATAGGAAATACGACTTGGATCGCAAATGGAGATTTAGTAATAATAAATGTTATTCATAATCTACACGTTATCAGTTTTTATTCACTATATCTATAAAATATATTTGAGGTCATCTATATATAAGGTCAATTATGGGAATAAAGGTCAAGTATAAAGCACCTCACACATATATATATATATATATATATATATATATATATTCCTCACAGTCCAAATATAACCCCGCACAACGTGTAGTAACAGTATGTGATACACTGAATAATTTGGAGCTATATGATTAGAGCTCAAAATATTACAGAAAGAGAACGAAATTTCACGAATATTTGCATACATCTTTATATTTCGAACATGGAAATAAATAAATTTTATACTAGTTTTTCGTCAAATTTTAAATTTTAATATTTTATTATAAAAAACGTTTATATTTTAAATTAAATTGAAATTTTTTTTTGCCTTTTTCGAGTCTAAATCTTATAAACAATTTTTTTTTCTGCCTTTTGGACAGGGTGTATTTTTTGCAATTAAATAGGTTCAACTAAATAATTAAGAAGACTCATAGTAGATCACGACTGTGTATAAAGTTTGAAAGGATTCGAAAAATTTAAAATGTAAATTTTTTCTGTTATTACACTGTACCACGTTTGTGCAGACTGGACAAAATAAGTGTCTGTTCTTGTCTTTCCAAGATTGAAAAAGCTATCATAGTGTCCATGCTCGTTTGCTGCAGGATAAATAACTTATCTATTATCAAGAGAAAACTCTAGGGGAAGCCATTGTTTTTAAGAGTGTCGATGTGGAAAACGTCTCAAAAATCACACGCTTTAGAATACTGAATGCATTGTCCCTCATGTTTCACTTGTTATTTGGCTTCCTAATTGTATGATACACAAAAGATACCAAGGTTATTATAGACGGAGAAGAATCTTCAGAGTCTCTTAACCCTCCTGAATACTGGGCTAAAACTTGGCTCCCTCATGGCTCACCACACTGCCAACGAATTCGAAGTCAACAAGGGGGTGGAGGTGTGATGATTTGGGCTGGTACTATTGGAAATGAACTGGTTGGAACTATCAGGATTACAGGATGAGACAAAATAAATTCTGCTAATTATATAAACTTTTTGAAGGGTGGATTGGTTCATTGGCTGAAAAGAAAACCTGCTTTGTTCGCAAGAAAGGACATTTCCATGCATGCCAAAGACCCTTCTCACTCTGCTAAGGCAACTGTGAATTTCCTGAGGTGAATTAAATTCGTCGATGACAAGTTGATAGCATGGCCCAGTCTCTATCCAGATTTGAAATCAATTGAAAACCTCTGGTCCGTCCTGAACCAGAATGTGTATGTGGGAGGACGTCAGTTTTCATCGAAAGATGAGCTCTGGAAGGAAACTGAAGACGATAACGTCGGATACAATTATAGGATATTAACTTCGAATTAGAAGCTTTTCACATGATTCGTCATTTATAATGATTAAAAAAATATTTTACAGTATTACCCAATGAACGTTATTGTTAATCGTTTATTTGTAAATAAAATTACTTAAAACAATTATTTATGCATTTTATCGTGATGCACAAGATCGTCGTTGTACACTGAAAATTGGTAACTCTTTGTAAAATGGTAATGAAATAAGAAATAAATTTTAAATAATTTTCAAGTTTTCAACAAAGTTTCTCACACTGTAAATGATTATTTCCTAAAATTAAACGTAATTTATCGCAAAAACATATCTGCCCAAATGAGCTAAATGTACTTAGTGCATACGTAATATTTGCCTACTTATAACTTTCAGACTAAAATTTTCCTGTATTCCTGATAGTAAAGTGAAAAAAAAACATTCGCTTCATTTGTGAATGCAACGACTGACGTAGTTATAGAATCTACGTCTATCTCATTAGAGTGTAGGTAAAAGTAGAATAGTCTATTATATTGTAGGCAGAAGTAGGGGGATTTCATTAGGTTGTAGGTAGAAGTAGGCAGGATCATTAGAGACTAGGTAGGTTCATTAGGGAGTGAGTAGAAGTAGGTTTATAACAGTGTAGGTAGAACTAGTTAGGTTCATTAGAGTGTAGGTAGAACTAGTTAGGTTCATTAGAGTGTAGGTAGAACTAGTTAGGTTCATTAGAGTGTAGGTAGAACTAGTTAGGTTCATTAGAGTGTAGGTAGAACTAGTTAGGTTCATTAGAGTGTAGGTAGAACTAGTTAGGTTCATTAGAGTGTAGGTAGAACTAGTTAGGTTCATTAGAGTGTAGGTAGAACTAGTTAGGTTCATTAGAGTGTAGGTAGAACTAGTTAGGTTCATTAGAGTGTAGGTAGAACTAGTTAGGTTCATTCGAGTGTAGGTAGAAGTAGGCAGGTTCATCACATAGTAGGTAGAAGTAGGTTCATTAAGGACTAGGTAGAAGGGTGACTTTCATGTCTCCAAGCAACAATGGCTCTCCATTTGAAAAAGAAACGTAGAAACTCCGCAGCAAAAGTTATGCGAGCGAATTCACTGCGATGACTTTGGGAAAAGTTTAATTGAATTTATAGAGATGGCTATCAGTTATGATTGAATGGAAGATAACTAGCCAGGGCGTTCCAAAGTGGCCTATCATTCTGCCTATCATTCTGCCTATCATTCTGCCTATCATTCTGCCTATCACTGTGTCTATTCGAGACTCCATAGACCTATTCATGCCTAGAGAAAGGGAACAAAGCCTATCTACTGCGAGAGAGATGGTAATCAGTGCGAAGAGAGTGACGGATGAACGGGAGAGAAGAGGGAAGAGAGAAGAGGGAATAGAGAAGAGGGAGTAGAGAAGAGGGAAAAGAGAAGAGGGAATAGAGAAGAGGGAAAAGAGAAGAGGGAGAGAGAAGAGGGAGAGAGAAGAGGGAATAGAGAAGAGGGAATATAGAAGAGGAAATAGAGAAGAGGGAATAGAGAAGAGGGAGACAGAAAAGGGAATAGAGAAGATGGAATAGTGAAGAGGGAGAGAGAAGAGGGAATAGAGAAGAGGGAATAGAGAAGAGGGAATAGAGAAGAGGGAATAGGGAAGAGGGAGAGAGAAGATGTAAGAGAAAAGAGAAAAAAGAGGAGAAGGAATAGAGAAGAGAAAAAAGAGAAGAGGGAATAGAGAAAAGGTAATAGAGAAGAGGGAAAAGAGAAGATGAAAGAGAAAAGAGAAAAAAAGAGGAGAAGGAATAGAGAAGAGAAAAAAGAGAAAAGGGAATAGAGAAAAGGTAATAGAGAAGAGGGAAAAGAGAAGAGGGAAGAGAGAAGAGGAAATAGAGAAGAGGGAGAGAGAAGATGGAAGAGAAAATAGAAAAAAGAGGAGAAGGAATAGAGAAGAGAAAAAAGAGAAGAGGGAATAGAGAAAAGGTAATAGAGAAGAGGGAAAAGAGAAGATGAAAGAGAAAAGAGAAAAAAGAGGAGAAGGAATAGAGAAGAGAAAAAAGAGAAGAGGGAAAAGAGAAGAGGGAATAGAGAAGAGGAAATAGAGAAGAGGGAATAGAGAAGAGGGAAAGAGAAGAGAGAATAGAGAAGATGGAATAGTGAAGAGAGAGAGAGAAGAGGGAATAGAGAAGAGGGAATAGAGAAGAGGGAATAGGGAAGAGGGAATAGAGAAGAGGGAAGAGAGAAGAGGAAATAGAGAAGAGGGAAGAGAAAAGAGAAAAAAGAGGAGAAGGAATAGAGAAGAGAAAAAAGAGAAGAGGGAATAGAGAAAAGGTAATGGAGAAGAGGGAATAGAGAAGAGGAATTAGAGAAGAGGAAATAGAGAAGAGGGAATAGAGAAGAGGGAAAGAGAAGAGAGAATAGAGAAGATGGAATAGTGAAGAGGGAGAGAGAAGAGGGAATAGAGAAGAGGGAATAGAGAAGAGGGAATAGGGAAGAGGGAATAGAGAAGAGGGAATAGAGAAGAGGGAAGAGAGAAGAGGAAATAGAGAAGAGGGAGAGAGAAGAGGGAAGAGAAAAGAGAAAAAAGAGGAGAAGGAATAGAGAAGAGAAAAAAGAGAAGAGGGAATAGAGAAAAGGTAACAGAGAAGAGGAAATAGAGAAGAGGAAATAGAGAAGAGGGAATAGAGAAGAGGGAATAGAGAAGAGGGAAGAGAGAAGAGGAAATAGAGAAGAGGGAGAGAGAAGAGGGAAGAGAAAAGAGAAAAAAGAGGAGAAGGAATAGAGAAGAGAAAAAAGAGAAGAGGGAATAGAGAAAAGGTAATAGAGAAGAGGAAATAGAGAAGAGGGAATAGAGAAGAGGGAATAGAGAAAAGGTAATAGAGAAGAGGAAATAGAGAAGAGGGAATAGAGAAGAGGGAATAGAGAAAAGGTAATAGAGAAGAGGAAATAGAGAAGAGGGAATAGAGAAGAGGGAATAGAGAAAAGGTAATAGAGAAGAGGAAATAGAGAAGAGGGAATAGAGAAGAGGGAATAGAAAAGAGGGAATAGAGAAGAGGGAATAGAGAAAAGGTAATAGAGAAGAGGAAATAGAGAAGAGGGAATAGAGAAGAGGGAATAGAGAAAAGGTAATAGAGAAGAGGAAATAGAGAAGAGGGAATAGAGAAGAGGGAATAGAGAAGAGGAAATAGAGAAGAGGAAATAGAGAAGAAGGAATAGAGAAGAAGGAATAGAGAAGAAGGAATAGAGAAGAGGAAATAGAGAAGAGGGAATAGATGGTATGAATATGGAGATGATGAAAATATAATCAACACATATTTGGAGTATTAATAATTAACAATAAACCATAAAATTTGGCAACCGTATGTACCATCTCCCTACACTCCCTTCATTCTCAGTAGCAAATATCGAAACATAACAACAAGTTCCCAAAGAACGATTGTCTTTTGTCTCTTTAAACCCGCTTGTTCGTAGGAACAAGCTAGGACAATTCGTCGCCTGACAGTTCAACCCCGGGATATTTTGTCGCCTGACAATTCGTCCCAAGACAATTCGTCGTTGATTGAAAATATAAGAGATATACAATAATCTATAAAATGATTTATAACTTTTTGAAAATTTTGAAAAAAACTAGTAAATATAAAATTTTATTCTATATTTTAATGTAATTTTTTCTGAGCTGGTCATGATCGCATAAATAATTTTTTTTACATAAATGAAAACAAAGAGACATTATTTCAAATGCTCCTGTAGACAGTATAGAAAAACAAAATATTAACTAACATTGTTATATTCTAGTAAAGAAAATGTTGAAATTCATGTTTAAAATCACATAAACAAGACGAAACTGTAACACAATGTTGAACGTTTCTCTTTGTTGGCAGTACAAACAATTGATTCATTATTGCAATGTCAATTTAAAAAAAACTAACATTATGTTAATAATTTGGAAACTCTAGTCAACTATATTTCAGATTTGAGCTATGAGAATTAAGGAAATTTTGTAAAAATTTATATTGTGAGTAACAGCTTTCAAAAAAGATATTATATTATTTGCTTCATAATTTTAGATCACATTTACATGTTTATTCTTATCCTGTATTTTCTCTTTTGATGGACTTTAGCACCTAGAGAATATTGTTGAAATTTAGCATTAGCTTGATTTTCTTTTATTTAAATTAAATATAAATTAATTAAATATATTGATGAATTATACTGAGCGAACCATTCAATGACGAGTAGACTGATAGCAGTATAGTTTTTAACAGAAATGTTGTTTTAATAAAAAGTATAACTATGTAAATATATTAATTTTATTTGTGATTATTAATATATTATGAATCAAAAGTGTATTATACCAACTACTTATTTGTTGAAAAAATTAACTCTCTAATAAATAAATGCACTTTTATCAATTATAATTATATTTTAAATTATGTGTCCTTTATTATCAATCGGTGACAAATTGTCCGGGGACGGATTGTTCAGACACCTAAGAAACACCGAACATGACCACACTGAACATGACTTCACCACACTGAACATGACTTCACACCACACTGAACATGACTTCACCACACTGAACATGACTTCACCACACTGAACATGACTTCACACCACACTGAACATGACTTCACCACACTGAACATGACTTCACCACACTGAACATGACTTCACCACACTGAACATGACTTCACCACACTGAACATGACTTCAACCTACCGAACATGACTTTAGGATGTTTGCGCTGTGTTTGCCCTTTGTTTTGTTAGTTGTTTGCCTACGAAAACTATTCATAACTCCAGCGTTTGATTAATGTCATTCAGGGCAAGAGTTTGCACACTTTTTAATCCAAAGAACTCAGTTCTCCCAGGGATTACTTCTCTAATAAATAAACACTCATTTTACAGTCAGGCGATTGTGTAAATAAAGAAAAAGAGAAACTCTGATTTATTATACTTAATGTACGGCACTGCAATATTATGGTAATGATATTAGGGTAATGGTATTAGGGTAATGGTATTAGGGTAATGGTATTAGGGTAATGATATTAGGGTAATGATATTAGGGTAATGATATTAGGGTAATGGTATTATGGTAATGGTATTAGGGTAATGATATTAGGGTAATGGTATTAGGGTAATGGTATTATGGTAATGGTATTAGGGTAATGGTATTAGGGTAATGGTATTATGGTAATGGTATTAGGGTAATGATATTAGGGTAATGGTATTAGGGTAATGATATTAGGGTAATGGTATTAGGGTAATGGTATTAGGGTAATGATATTAGGGTAATGGTATTATGGTAATGATATTAGGGTAATGGTATTAGGGTAATGGTATTAGAGTAATGATATTAGGGTAATGGTATTAGGGTAATGGTATTATGGTAATGGTATTAGGGTAATGATATTAGGGTAATGGTATTAGGGTAATGGTGTTAGGGTAATGATATTAGGGTAATGGTATTAGGGTAATGGTATTAGGGTAATGGTATTAGGGTAATGGTATTATGGTAATGGTATTAGGGTAATGATATTAGGGTAATGGTATTAGAGTAATGGTATTAGGGTAATGGTATTAGGGTAATGGTATTAGGGTAATGGTATTAGGGTAATGGTATTAGAGTAATGGTATTAGGGTAATGGTATTAGGGTAATGGTATTAGGGTAATGGTATTAGGGTAATGGTATTAGGGTAATGGTATTAGGGTAATGGTATTAGGGTAATGGTATTAGGGTAATGGTATTAGGGTAATGGTATTAGGGTAATGGTATTAGAGTAATGGTATTAGGGTAATGGTATTAGGGTAATGGTATTAGAGTAATGGTATTAGAGTAATGGTATTAGAGTAATGGTATTAGGGTAATGGTATTAGAGTAATGGTATTAGGGTAATGGTATTAGGGTAATGGTATTAGGGTAATGATATTAGGGTAATGGTATTAGGGTAATGGTATTAGGGTAATGGTATTAGGGTAATGGTATTAGGGTAATGGTATTAGGATAATGGTATTAGGGTAATGATATTAGGGTAATGATATTAGGGTAATGGTATTAGGGTAATGGTATTAGGGTAATGGTATTAGGATAATGGTATTAGGGTAATGATATTAGGGTAATGATATTAGGGTAATGATATTAGGGTAATGGTATTAGGATAATGGTATTAGGGTAATGATATTAGGGTAATGATATTAGGGTAATGCTAATACACTGTGTGTTTTTGTCAGTTGGTTGCAGGAAATGTCTCGTTTTAACTTATTAGACACGATATTCCATTACTAAAATATTCATCAGGATTACAAAATATTCGGGTTACAAAAAATTTTGGTCACGAAAATCTGGAATACGGAATGACAGGATAAAAAATAGGATTAAAATGGAATTAAAAAAACAATTTTCAAAACAATACGTGATTAAAAAAGTGTAAGAATTTATATTACAAAAATCAAGTAAAGTTTTATTTAAAAAAATTTGGATATTGAAAAAATATAGTCCATAATTTTAACAGGTAATACACTATGACCGAAATCTGAATAACAGGAAAATAACAAATTGGATAAAAAATAAAAACAGAACATTAAATTGTAAATTTGACCAAAAATCTATAGCCCGTAATTTTTTACGTGTAACTCATTATTACTTGGATAATCAATTCATAACTCTCACTGGAATAACTCACTATAATAACTCTCACTGGAATAACTAACTATAATAACTCTCACTGGAATAACTCACTATAATAACTCTCTTACTAGTTTTTCTCTCTCAATCTACGTATATTTCACATCATGGTTCACTTCACGAAGTCATTGCAATCTTGTGGAGACTTCATCTGTTGGTACCTAATTTTACCCAGGGATATTTGCATTATAAGGATATTAATTCTTCTTATCCATAGATTAGGGACAGCTGCATTCAGTAGGAATTTACTTTTACATATTTAGATTTGAAAAAGATTTCACTTCTCAATTATTAATTCATTTTCTATATAATTAAATTTTTGAATATAAATTCTGTGCCTTTGTTATTTCAAGTATTTCTTTATAAATGTATATGTTATCGGTATCTATTCAAACTTCATTTTATATTTATTTTGCTTATATCTATATATTAGAAATATAAAAATTAGTTCGTCATTCGGCTCGAAATTTCTTGGAGAGTTTTTTTACCATTTTCTGCAAACTGGCTTCAGCGTTAGTTTGTTAAATACTCCCAGGCCTTTTAATTTATGTTACTGTTAACATGAACTCTACAGAACTATTTAAATAACTCTATTAAACTATTTTAATGCATTATTTGAATATCAAAAACAGATTGTTTTAATTCAAATCAGATTTCAAATTAATTTTTAAATAATTAGTTAGAAAATTGTTGTTGTTGAATTTTTTGTCGAAATATTTTAGATATAACTAATATTTCATCGTCTTATTGAATATTTATCAATGAATGATTTAATTCCATTTTATTTTATTCATTAATTTAATTAATTACAACTCACTGTAATAAATTCCTTATTTTCTAAAAAAATAATAATGTAGCTAAATATAATTTCTAAAAAATAAATGTAAATGGAATTAAAAAAATATTAAAATGCAGAAGGAATTTTTTGGAAAAATATAAAAATTTATATGGAATTTCTGAAAAATTTAAATGCAGAGGGAATTTCGAAAAAAAAAACAGCTGGAATTTCTAAAAAAGGATAAATGAAGAGGGAATTTCTGGAAAAATAAAACAGAGGGAATTTCTAAAAAAGATGAAAATTTATATGGAATCTCTAAAAATTGAAAATGAAATAAAAAAATAAAAATACATATGAAATTATAAAAAAATGAGCGGAAACTACAGACATGAGATGAGACACATAAGAGTGACAGTGATTAGCCAATAAATAGGTAGTTAGGGGCAATAGAGACCGTATCACCCTATTGTGACACACCTAACTACTGAAGTAGAGGGTGAGATAAAATCAACATGTCTACCTTGGTACAACATCTGTCTGCTACACAGAGGGAAAGTTAAGGTGGGGCCATAGAAGATCAAAGTCCCTCCCAGGTGTTCTCTGGGTAACATTTTAACTCAGAAGCAACTACCCATTCGGTAGAGGTTGAACACAATCTTAAAAGATGAATAATCAACAATATTTCAATAAGCTTATGCCAATTCTTAAAAGAACGAAGGGATATATTCTCTGATAGTAATTAGCTTCAGTTTATCTGTAAAATTAAAGGAGAATTAAGATGCATACGTCAAACAGTTCTCCATCTCTGATTTAACTTAATACCAGTTGTTTAAAAATTACAATGCAGAAAGATTTTTTTTAAGTTTAGAAATATGTTTGGACTAGCAGATATCAGTTGTTGCTATGATTTTGCAGGTAAAAGTAATTAAAATCGTTATAAAAATTCACTTTTTTTGCGCTAGACAGAATAAAAAGACAAGAATTTGACATAATTTCATACCCTGCCTACTATATAAATATATTATCAATGAAAATTATCAATTAGCCATAGTTGTATCAAAGAAAATTGCTACTCAGCATTGAGCATAAACATATCTAACCTTAACGCATAGAAAGAATACTTCTAATCATATAGAGTATATTTTCAGGCATAAAAACACATTTTCAGACATAGAAAGCATATTTTCAGACATAATAGCAGTTTTTCAGGCATAAAAGCATATTTTCAGGCATAAAAAGCATATTTTCAGGCAAAAAATAACATTTCCAGGCATAGAAAGCATATTTTCAGGCAAAAAGGAATATTTCCAGGCATAGAAAGCATATTTTCAGGCATAAAAGCATATTTTCAGGCAAAAAAGAATTTTTCCAGGCATAGAAAGCATATTTTCAGACATAATAGCATTTTTCAGGCATGAAAGCTTATTTTTAGGCATAAAAGCATTTTTTCAGGCATAAAAGAATATTTCCAGGCATAGAAAGCATATTTTCAGACATAAAAGCATATTTTCAGGCATAAAAAGCATATTTTCAGGCAAAAAAGAATTTTTCCAGGCATAGAAAGCATATTTTCAGACATAAAAGCATATTTTCAGGCCAAAAAGCATATTTTCAGGCAAAAAAACATATTTTTAGGCCAAAAAGCATATTTTCAGGCATAAAAGCATATTTTCAGGCCAAAAAGCATATTTTCAGGCAAAAAAGCATATTTTCTGGCAAAAAAGCATATTTTCAGGCATAAAGCATATTTTCAGGCATAAATGCTTATATAAAGAGCATGAAGCTTATTTAACACACATTAATCATTAAAATATAAGCATATTTCGAAAAGAAAATTCTCACAGCCCTAATGAACATCATAATTAATTATTCAGTTACACAATTAATATTAAATATTACAGCACGTCTGACATTCCGTATTAATATAATCAAATTATATCATATAATATTAATGAGCTTTCATTCACCAGTCACTGTGAATTGTTTTAATGGAAAAGTATCAATTTAACTATATTGTATTATTTATTTCCCATTTGTTTTTTCATTTGTAATTGTTAATTCACAGTTTAATTGATTATTTGTGAAATAATTAAATAAATATGTATTTTAAAGAAGAATAACAGTTATTTATTTACCACTTATTTATTCATGCATAAAAACAATGCACTTTATATACTGGGGAAAAATAATTTATTATTAATATTCTACACATGATAAAGGCTTTACAATATATTTTTCCGTATAGATTACTGTGGGGCAAAACTGCAATATAATGTGAAAAGGTGCATTTTAATATACTGCAAAGAAAACAAGTGGAATATTACGTTGTCTGAAACAGAATATAAATATACTATTTAATAGAAAATATATTATATTTAAATATAACATTTACTGTAATATTATAGAATAAGTTTGTATGGTTTTCTTTATATTTTTTTCCTTATTGTTGGTAAAATCAAGCGTTTGCTGATACGTTTTAAATGACTAAGCATTTTTAATTATGCAATATCTTATACTCTTTATCTGATAATACTTATTGAAGAAATGAAAATTCATTTTGAAAAGCGCCATCTAGGGAGAAACATCTCACGCTTTTCGCGATTCATTTCTATTTTCATAAGCGATGTGTAAAGACCGTTTGTACATCTCCTGTAATATTGATACTATTGAGGTACAGTTTTGTTTCAAATATTATTTTGTTTGTTGAATCCTTTTCCATCCACAGTTAAATTTTCATAAAGTTTTAATAATTTTTGTTAATATAACAACGAGTTAATTGATGGGTGGTGCAAATGGTCAGAAAACGGACAATGAAGTAAGTTCAAACATTAAAAATATCTTTATTAGACAAAATATCCATTAATTAAAACAGATTCATTTCAATTTTTTAAGAATATTCATGTAACTATTCCTTTTATAAAATATTGACAATCTGGAGAAAAGTGTATAAGTACAAAAAGGAAGGCACAAGTTTAACAAGGGTCGTTCAGGTCGCCAGAAGACAGTTCGATCTGAAGACGAAATCAATTTTGTTCAGCAAATTTAAACTTGTGCCTTCCTTTTTGTACTTAAACACTTTTCTCCAGATTGTCAATATTTTATAAAAGGAATAGTTACATGAATATTCTTAAAAAATTGAAATGAATCTGTTTTAATTAATGGATATTTTGTCTAATAAACATATGCTTTTACATAAAAAAACACATAAAATAATTCTTTATGCTAAAAGTCAAAAATTTTATTAAAACTGTTTCAAAATTTACATAATTTTTTTTACTTTTAAACAACGTAGTATAGCATATTGAAATCATGTAAGAAACTTGTTTGAATCATATTAAAGCTCGTTGTGAATATTATAAGCAAATTTTTTATTTAAGTTCGGTAAATAAATGCATGAATCATACAAAAACACAAACTAAGAATGAGGAGAAAATTTTAAAATATAATTTAAAGTTTTCAACTGCATATGAATTATATCATAATTTATTAATTGTGAATTTATTTCGCATTTAAACGAATTAATTGAAATATTATCATGCATGATTACAGAATTGATATTATAAAATCTTTATAAAAATCAATTGAACTGTAGAAATTCTCTAAAATAATAATCATTATCCATTAATTTAGTAATATCAAGAAATACATGAAGTAACTTTACGATAATAATTTGAAGAAAATATTTTCTCATTAATTTCTATAATTATCAATTGAAATACCTACGATATATAAAATGTAAATCCAAAGGTCCTCTCCAGACTCCGAAAAAAAATTTGAGTTTATTGTATAATTTTGTAGAACTGATGTCTGGGATCATTAATTTGAAAATCGACCAAAATTAAGTTAAGTACATAATTTTTTATATGCCTTCAATTTTTCATACTCATTATTGAACCATATAGTGCGAAACACTAATCTGACGCTGAAGAAAAAGATTGTACACTCTTTGTTTGATTTTCGGTTAGAATTTTTCTAGACAAACATAGCGTGTTTGGTCATAGTTAAAGTTGTAATTGAAAATCTGAAGTAAATTAAGGTTTCTATTATGACTTCCTCCTATTTTCTACCACTATTGAAATATTTAATAACAAATAGATTGTACCTTCCTAACTGACATTAAAAACAGACGGCGTAAATTATTTCATTGAATTTAAAATAAGAAACTTGTTGCAAATAAAGTGCACAGTGAAGAGTTAAAACAACCGAAATAGTGGTGAACAGTGAAGGGTTATACAACCAATGGTGAACAGTGAAGGGTTATACAACCAATGGTGTGCAGTGAAGTTTTAAATCAACCAAAATTGTGCAGTGAAGTTTTAAATCAACCAAAATTGTGCAGTGAAGTTTTAAATCAACCAAAATTGTGCAGTGAAGTTTTAAATCAACCAAAATTGTGCAGTGAAGTTTTAAATCAACCAAAATTGTGCAGTGAAGTTTTAAATCAACCAAAATTGTGCAGTGAAGGGTTAAAACAACCAGTGATTTTCAGTGAAGGGTTAAAACAACCAATCATGTCCAATGAAGGGTTGAAACAACCAATCGAGTGCAGTGAAGGGTTGAAACAACCAGTGGTGTACAGTGAAGGGTTAAAGTGTTCAGTCGCAGGTTTAGTACCCCATCCCAAGATGCTATCTAGCACTCCAATAGGACACACACCTCTGACCGGTCAGTCCCTGCTATGACTAAATACAGTGCCTCTATAGGCGATACCAACTTGTGTTATTGAAAGACATAATGGAAAACTGTCATCATAGCAAGATCTACTTAAAGATCACCTTTGATTGATGGTTAGGACTACAGACTGGTAACATGTTATTGATATTTTCTTGCTATAGTGCTGGTAAAAGCTATACTATGTACATTACTATACTAGCAATACTATCTCGCCTAGCCTAGGTACTATCAGTGAACAAAATACCATGTTTTGTTCACAAAATTACGGATCAAAATATATTCAGTTTTACAGATTAGTAAGGCTGAAATGAGGAAAAAATTTTTTATAGGGGGTTCAACGTCTGCTTCGGAACCGAAATCAATATCGCTGATAAAAAGAAGAAAGTAAATACTAGGAACTTTGGAGAAGTAGTCAGACTGGAAAGTGGCTCCATAGAAAAATCGCTTACCATCAGTCAACAGCAAAGCTCATGGAAGCAGAAAAGCTACTCTTTGATTACAGTCACTTGAACTGTAGCTTGAAAAACACAAATAATAAAAATAAAGAAAATTACTTTTTTTTTTGCAGCAATATACAATATACATAATATAAATTTCACTCTATTCTGAATAAAGCGGAATGGTATTTTTAAACGTGATTCTGTTCTCTATAATTTTAATTTATTCATGACTTTATTAAATATGCATAGCAAATTTGATATAGAAAACTAAAATGAATTTTATATGAAAAGGAAACATATATTTATTTACACTTCATGTTCAATCAAAATAAAATGATAAAATAGTAATATTCATATAATTCAAATGGATAAATAATATTAGTTAATTACTAATAAAGAGATAGAATGAAAGCAGAGAAAATGTAAGACGTACTTAAGAAACGAGAGAAAATTTGACAACTTGGAGTGAGGGTCTGATTTAGTGGAAAACTTTTGGGAATTTATTATTCTGAGGGAATAGAGAGGGAATAGAGAGTGAATAGAGAGGGAATAGAGAGTGAATAGAGAGTGAATAGAGATGGAAGAGAGAGGGAAGAGAGAGGGAATAGAGAGTGAATAGAGAGGGAATAGAGAGTGAATAGAGAGTGAATAGAGAGGGAAGAGAGAGGGAAGAGAGAGGGAAGAGAGAGGGAAGAGAGAGGGAAAAGAGAGTGAATAGAGATGGAATAGAGAGTGAATAGAGAGTGAATAGAGAGGGAAGAGAGAGGGAAGAGAGAGGGAAGAGAGAGGGAAGAGAGAGGGAAAAGAGAGTGAATAGAGAGGGAATAGAGAGGGAAGAGAGAGGGAATAGAGAGGGAAGAGAGAGGGAATAGAGAGGGAATAGAGAGTGAATAGAGAGTAAATAGAGAGGGAATAGAGATGGAAGATAGAGAGAATAGAGAGGGAAGAGAGAGGGAATAGAGAGGGAATAGAGAGTGAATAGAGAGGGAAAAGAGTCACAAGGAGTCACAAGGATAAAGGGACCATCAAAAGGCACAATATGCCCATCCAAGGATGGCCCCTGTGCACAGCCAGCTGTGCGCTCGACGTTGGGTTAACAACGGAGCAAGGTGAATCTCTCTCCATCACTTCCCACTTGGAACCTAAGCACTCCAAACCGTACTCCTAAACCTGACAAAGAAAGAACCTCCATCAGGCGTAGAGCAAAGTTTGGGTACAATCATTAGCTCCAAGTTTTATCCTGGACTTGGTCAGTCAAACCCGCCAATCACTGCCACCTTCACAGGGGCCGCCCAAAGGCAGTCCCTGAGACGGTGACAGAACGCAGGGTGTGACCTGATCTCTCTAGCCACGGAAAGGCGCCAGGTTTTCTCTTAGTTGGTTGGTTGGAGTTGAAGTAAGAGTGCTATCAGAAAAGATAGCTAAGACTCTCATCTCAACTCCGAGGTCAAGTCATGGAGGCGCTTGACAGCTCAGTAAGCCAGCTCACTGAGTATCCTGTCAAGTCGCCTTTTGAATGTGTCAACAGTCAGGCTGCTGACAACATTTTCTGGCAGTCTGTTCCAGACATTACAGATCTTTACCAGCATGAAGTTCTCCAGCTGAGCAGTGGTGAACCGAGGCGGAACCACCTTCCACCCGTGGTTGCGGGTGGGGTTCACACACAGCGAAAAGTAGTCTTCGGGATCAACTCGACTTATCCCTCGAAGGATCTTAAAAGTCTCAATGAGTTGACCCCTCAAACGTCGCTGCTCTAGCGTGAAGAGGCCCAGGTCTTCTAACCGACGTGCGTATCCCTTGGATCGGACTTCAGGTACAAGTTTAGTCGCCCTCGCTTGCACCCGTTCCAACCGCTGGACATCTGCTCGCAACGTCGGTGACCAGAACTGGACCGCAAACTCCAAAAGAGGTCTTACAAGAGAGTTGTACAGGGTGAGGACTGTCTCTCTGTTTCTGTATCTGAATTGCCTCTTGATGTACCCTAGGATCTTGTTTGCTCTCTTCTCAGCTTCCAGGCACTGTCGAGAGAACTTGAGATCCCTGGTGATCATAACTCCAAGATCCTTCTGTACATCAGTGGGTCCTATTTGGGCTCCAAGTAGCGTGTAGAAAGCTTCAGCGTTCCTACGACCAGCATGAAGTACTCTACACTTGTCCACATTGAAGGGCATCTGCCACTTTTCCGACCATTCTCCGATCTTGAAAAGATCAAGTTGGAGTTGTCCGATGGCCTCTGGACTTGCAGCGTTGATGCCAATCTTTGTGTCATCAGCAAACTTGGATACCCTACTGACGAGTCCTACGTCAAGGTCATTTATGTAAATAATAAAGAGCAGAGGACCAAGGACTGAGCCCTGGGGAACCCCGCTGGTTACGGAGCTCCACACAGAGGCCACGCCATTGACCACCACTCTTTGTCGTCTGTTATTTAGCCATGACCTGATCCATTGTAGAACTCGACCACCCACACCAATAGCTGCTATTTTCGCCATTAACCTCTTGTGAGGTACCTTGTCAAATGCCTTCTTGAAATCAAGGTAGACGATGTCAACAGCTTTGGATTTGTCATGCTCCTGAAGAACGTAGTAGAAGAACTCTAGTAAGTTTGTCAGGCATGACTTCCCGCGAAGAAAGCCATGCTGACTCTTTCCTATGAGCTGGTGTTCTTCCAGGTGATCCACAATCCTATCCTTGATGATGGATTCTAGCAGCTTTCCAGGAACCGATGTTAAACTAATCGGTCTGTAGTTACTACTGTTAGTGGTCTCACCTGTCTTGAAGATTGGGGTCACATCCGCGATCCTCATGTCGTCGGCGACCTCGCCCGACTCCAAAGAGACATTGAAGATCTGTTGCAGATGTGCTGCCAAACCATCCTTCACGTTCTTCATCACTGTCGGTAAGAATCCATCAGGACCAGCTGCCTTGTTAGGGTCCAGCTTGCCAAGTTTGTCTACTACCTCCTCAACAGTACAAACAATCTCAGTCAGTGGCATTCGTCCCTCGTAGTAGACTACGGGGTCAGGGGTGCCAAGCGCATCCTCCCTGGTGAAGACACTGACGAAATAACTGTTGAGTTCGGCGACGATGTCGGCATCCGAAGTTGCCAACATACCTTGGGTTGTCCTGATTGGTCCGATGGAGCTTCTGGTGGGCTTCCTGCTATTGACATAAGCGAAGAACTCCTTAGGGTTGCCCTTACAGGCCAATGCAACCCTGTGTTCCTCCGCTACTTTAGCTTGCCGCACCATTCTTTTGACCAATCTCCGTTGGTCTGTGAGAAGTCTCTCAGTTTCCGGTGAAGAGTGAGTCTTGAATGAGACGTAGAGTCGTTTCCTTCTCTTTATCTCTCTGCCAAGCTCGTTATGGAACCATTTAGGACGAACCTTCATGGAACCACCTATCCTTTTCCTAGGTATGCATCGGTCCTGGATCGAGATGTAGTTTGCCTTAAAGCCCCGCCACATCTGATCAGGTGAAGCTGGAAGTTGAGGACGTAATGCCTGCAGATCACGAGTGAAACTGTCGTAATCAGCTCTTCTCAGATTTAGCATATTTCTATGAGAGATCTTCTCTTGTTCCACTTTGACTCCCACTCTAAAAGAAACGGCATTATGGTCACTGGTACCCAGACATTCACCAACCGAGACCTGAGAAACCAGATCTTCGTCGGTAGTGAATATGAGGTCCAGTGCATTTTCGCCTCTAGTGGGAGTTCTTACCATCTGGGAGAGGAAGTTGTCGTTCGAAAATTCGATCAACCTACCTCCCTCTCCATCCGAGACTCTTGTGCTCCAATCCACTCTGCAGTTGAAATCTCCCAACACAATGGCCGTTTCATCCTGCAGAAGGTTAGTGAGAGCAGCGTAGAGATCTTGGTCGTGGTCTCTCGTCTGGTGGGGTGGTCTGTAGAGCAGGTAAAGGTTGAGTGTGACTTCCGCTCGGACCTCTATCCCTAGTAACTCATACGGTGAGTCGATGGGTATGAGGGCCGCGTCAATGTGACAGCGAACATAGATCATCACTCCTCCACCTGCTCTGTTGCCACGATCCCTGTGGAACATTTTATACCCGGGCAGGTGATACTCTCCCTCAAAATCTCGTTTCTCAGTGTCCAGCCAGGTCTCAGTGATGCAGATGAGGTTGAAAAGTTCAACAGCCACCATACATCTAAACTCCTGCAGCTTATTCCTGATAGACAGTGCATTAAAGAGTATCATTCGGAGGTCCCTCACAGGCCTCCGAGTCCTAGCACGTTTCCCTGGTTTTCATCGGCGCATTCTTCATAACATAAGCCGTTGTCAGAGTCGCCCGCGGGGTGGGGTCAGAGAGATCTGGAGTGGGATCATGGGCATATGGGGAGAGTGAATAAAGAGGGAATAGAGAGTGGATAGAGAGTGAATAGATAGGGAACAGAAAGTGAATAGAGAGGGAATAGAGAGTGGATAGAGAGTGAATAGATAGGGAACAGAGAGTGAATAGAGAGGGAATAGAGAGTGAATAAAAAGTGAATAGAGAGTGAATAGTGAGTAAATAGAGAGGGATAGAGAGTGAGTAGAGAGTAACTAGAGAGATAATAGATAACATCACTAATCACTTTAGCTTCACTAATCACTATATAACTTCACTATAGAATCACTATAGCAATTCACTATAGCTTCACTATAGCATCACTAATCACTATATAGCATCACTATAGAATCACTATAGCTTCACTATAGCTTCACTATAGCATCACTAATCACTATATACTGAAGCATCACTAATCACTATATAGCATCACTATAGAATCACTATAGCTTCACTATAGCTTCACTATAGCATCACTAATCACTATATACTGAAGCATCACTAATCACTATATAGCATCACTATAGAATCACTATAGCTTCACTATAGCTTCACTAAAGCATCACTAATCACTATATAGCATCACTATAGAATCACTATAGCTTCACTATAGAATCACTATAGCTTCACTATAGCATCACTAATCACCATATACTATAGAATCACTAATCACTATATAGCATCACTATAGAATCACTATAGCTTCACAATAGAATCACTATACTTCACTATAGCATCACTAATCACTATATACTATAACATCCCATTAATTATTTCATTTGTCTGGCAGTCTTTCCATTTCTCCCTGCAATAAATTACTGTATATTAACTCTCCAAAGCATCAGAATAATGCATGGGCTAATAAATAATGTAAACATCTGGTGTGTTTTAATGACACTAGTCACAGAGTCATAATAGACACTAAAGAAACACTGCTATAGGTGTCATTTGTTAGATGTTATAATCACTTGAGAATGTAGAGATGTACCATTGTAATTGTAAGGTGGTGATTATTAATAACTTATCCCCTTAATATGTGGTGATTATCTGTAACTTATCTCCTTAATATGTGGTGATTATCTGTAACTTATCCCCTTAATATGTGGTGATTATCTGTAACTTATCCCCTTAATATGTGGTGATTATCTGTAACTTATCCTCCAAATATGTGATGATTATCTGTAACTTATCCCCTGAATATGTGGTGATTATCTGTAACTTATCCACCAAATATGTGGTGATTATCTGTAACTTATCCCCTTAATATGTGGTGATTATCTGTAACTTATCCCCTTAATATGTGGTGATTATCTGTAACTTATCACGTTAATATGTGGTGATTATCTGTAACTTATCCCCTTAATATGTGGTGATTATCTGTAACTTATCCCGTTAATATGTGGTGATTATCTGTAACTTATCCTCCAAATATGTGGTGATTATCTGTAACTTATCCCATTAAATATGTGGTGATTATCTGTAACTTATCCTCCAAATATGTGGTGATTATCTGTAACTTATCCCCTTAATATGTGGTGATTATCTGTAACTTATCCCCTTAATATGTGGTGATTATCTGTATCTTATCCTCCAAATATGTGGTGATTATCTGTATCTTATCCTCCAAATATGTGGTGATTATCTGTAACTCATCCTCCAAATATGTGGTGATTATCTGTATCTTATCCTCCAAATATGTGGTGATTATCTGTATCTTATCCTCCAAATATGTGGTGATTATCTGTAACTTATCCTCCAAATATGTGGTGATTATCTGTAACTTATCCCCTTAATATGTGGTGATTATCTGTAACTCATCCTCCAAATATGTGGTGATTATCTGTAACTTATCCCCTTAATATGTGGTGATTATCTGTAACTTATCCTCCAAATATGTGGTGATCAAAACATTTTATCTCCTGATGTCACTTGCTTTCTCTAAGTGTCCCCAAACCCGTTGATTTACATAGAGACTAATTATGCTGCAAGTGACTTTAGAAAGGATTATATCTAGCGATGTATATTCCTTTTTCTCGCGAATTTAAAAATAACTCTTCACTATCTCTCAACTCGGTATTGCACCCAGTATACGTTTGTGTAAATATTGGTGAAATGGTGTAATCCTAGTGGATGCACTATGGTATCCCACAGGGATGCTCATTGGGCGGTGTGAGCCCTCTAAAGCTCCTTAAGGACTCTCAGAACTGCACTGGGATTTACCCAAACTCTAATTTGTGAAAGCCATTATTAAAACAAAAAGAGATTCAGTTTGAAAAAAGGGATTTATGTAGGTAGGGATTTTTTCAATTAAATGTGCAATACGATTACATTCAAGAGGAACATGTTATATAAATCTATCAAATTGATGCAACGAATTTCTTGAATAGAATGCAATGCTGTCAATTATTAGTTTACTTACTTTATAATAAGATTTCATTATTGATGAAAATAAAATTAATTTTTTAAATCATTTCCTGTTGCAAAATATACCACTCTCAGCAGAAATCAAACCTTATATAATCAAATTTACATCAAAGAAATCAAAATCCTAATTCAAAGTTACATCAAAATCATTTGTTAAGTATTGACCAAACAAAAAAATTTCAGTTGATAAAATTCTCATTTTATTTTTCATGATATTTGATTCAATTTTTGGAACAAGATTTACTAATTAAAATGACAATTACTTCATTTTCAGCTTTAATGGTTTATCCTCAGAGTTTGAAGTGTTAATTAATGTTAAATGTGTGCCATTTTTAAAGACACTATAGTGAGCTCATCCATTGCAAACATTTAAATTATTAAATGGTAATTAAGAAAGTTAAATAAACCACCATATATTAACTATTTAAATAACCACAGTGTTGAGATTATTTATTCATTGTTATTTAAATCCACGTGTCATATTTACCATAAAGTTGGCATCAATTTACAAGTAAATTAATTAGAGTCAAGAAAAAATAACTGACGATTCCCTTTGTTTTGATAAGGGATGTAGTATCTGCAGTTTACTTGTTCATCCTTATTTATTTAAACAATATTCAAAACAAAAGGTTTACCATATCAAAACAAGAAGAAGAAGAACAAAATAGAATAATTATTATTATTGTCACGGTTCTTCCAGCTTTGGGTTTGTAGAATTAGTTTTATTCGATTAAAGGTTACACAGGGTGGATGTTGTTACAATATCGTACCATCATTAACAAAATCACACTCATTGTATTGTACCATCACTAACAAATCAAAGTGACAAACTTTTTCAGCAGAAAGGTAAATAATTTTATTCATTAAATATTTTTAAAATATTTTTTCCTTTAAACATACACATTTTAATTGACTCTCCATCGACATTACTGACAGAAATGAAGCGATGTATTGAAAACTGAGAAATCTCGATCACAGTTCAAAAAGCAGCTATAAACAATTTCCAGGTATTTTGTTTGGATGAAACCTGAATTTCCTCAACTCTGATTACAATTGGAACAGATAGAAGATCTCTCTATAGGGAATCGAATTGAAACTTCCTGGCGTTATTGTAGAGATTCAATTACTGAAGTTAGTGCTATATATTTATAGAGGTACTGAAGAGTAATTGCGATCAAGTTATTTAAAACCAGAACACTAATTGATCTTCTTTAACCTGTCAAATATATACGGTACTATCAGAGAAAAGAGTCACTGTGATGATGTACTATCAGAGAAAAGAGTCACTGTGATGATGTACTATCAGAGAAAAGAGTCACTGTGATGATGTACTATCAGAGAAAAGAGTCACTGTGATGATGTACTATCAGTGAAAAGAGTCACTGTGATGATGTACTATCAGAGAGAAGAGTCACTGTGATGATGTACTGTCAGAGAAAAGAGTCACTGTGAGGATGTACTGTCAGAGAAAAGAGTCACTGTGATGATGTACTGTCAGAGAAAAGAGTCACTGTGATGATGTACTATCAGAGAAAAGAGTCACTGTGAGGATGTACTGTCAGAGAAAAGAGTTACTGTGATGATGTACTGTCAGAGAAAAGAGTCACTGTGAGGATGTACTGTCAGAGAAAAGAGTTACTGTGATGATGTACTATCAGAGAAAAGAGTCACTGTGATGATGTACTATCAGAGAAAAGAGTCACTGTGATGATGTACTGTCAGAGAAAAGAGTCACTGTGAGGATGTACTGTCAGAGAAAAGAGTTACTGTGATGATGTACTGTCAGAGAAAAGAGTTACTGTGATGATGTACTATCAGAGAAAAGAGTCACTGTGATGATGTACTATCAGAGAAAAGAGTCACTGTGATGATGTACTATCAGAGAAAAGAGTCACTGTGATGATGTACTATCAGAGAAAAGAGTCACTGTGATGATGTACTATCAGAGAAAAGAGTCACTGTGATGATGTACTATCAGAAAAAAGAGTCACTGTGATGATGTACTATCAGAGAAAAGAGTCACTGTGATGATGTACTATCAGAGAAAAGAGTCACTGTGATGATGTACTATCAGAGAAAAGAGTCACTGTGATGATGTACTATCAGAGAAAAGAGTCACTGTGATGATGTACTATCAGAGAAAAGAGTCACTGTGATGATGTACTATCAGTGAAAAGAGTCACTGTGATGATGTACTATCAGAGAAAAGAATCACTGTGATGATGTACTATCAGAGAAAAGAGTCACTGTGATGATGTACTATCAGTGAAAAGAGTCACTGTGATGATGTACTATCAGTGAAAAGAGTCACTGTGATGATGTACTATCAGAGAAAAGAGTCACTGTGATGATGTACTATCAGAGAAAAGAGTCACTGTGATGATGTACTATCAGAGAAAAGAGTCACTGTGATGATGTACTATCAGAGAAAAGAGTCACTGTGATGATGTACTATCAGAGAAAAGAGTCACTGTGATGATGTACTGTCAGAGAAAAGAGTCACTGTGATGATGTACTATCAGTGAAAAGAGTCACTGTGATGATGTATTATCAGAGAAAAGAGTCACTGTGATGATGTACTGTCAGAGAAAAGAGTCACTGTGATGATGTACTATCAGTGAAAAGAGTCACTGTGATGATGTACTGTCAGAGAAAAGAGTCACTGTGATGATGTACTATCAGTGAAAAGAGTCACTGTGATGATGTACTATCAGTGAAAAGAGTCACTGTGATGATGTACTATCAGTGAAAAGAGTCACTGCACGATGTTACTTTCTCAAATCACAGTTTTCTAATTTAACATATACACAAGTATTACAATTTGTTTCATTTTGGAAATGTGGAATTTGTAAATTGTCAAAAAATCTTTACAAGTAACCTTCCATTTGACTCCAGCTGTTAATAAAGGGTTAATAAAAGATAATAGATATTAACTTTTATTATCCAAGTTAATAGATTTAAAAAATATATATTATTGTACCATTTTGAAAAATCCCCTACCTTTTTTTCATTACCGTTTGTGAGGTTTGCGCAGGCAGTTATCTCTACTTCAAAGACTAACGGACATGCATAAGAATTAGTCACCGGCATATCTCTAGAGTTATCAATGCAAACTTCTAAATGAATAGGAAATAAGATATAACATTCTGTACTATGTGTAGCCTGAGAGAACTTGACTAAGAAGTGATCTAATACGGTCCATCACAACTTTCAACTATGCGAACATTGAGGGATGAAGTCAGTGGTATCTATGTACATCAGTTGTACACATAGAAAAACATTGTAACTAGTTAATTCCCATATTGGTATAGTACGTAGAAGGGTGCTAGTAAAATTCGTCCGTGGAAAATTAATCCACTGAAAATTCGTCCGTTTTTTTAAATTAGGAATAGAAAGAAAGACGTTATTGAGTGTTAACAATATATGTAAGAGATACTTGCTGTGGTATAAAATCTGGATAGATGAAAATAACACAAATATTCTGCAATTTTAACTGTTGGTGAAAAATTCATTCTATGTAGCTAATATATTATGTTATTTATAATTAAAAAAAAAACTTAATAAAATATTAGCTGGACTTTTACAGCAATGCAAAACATGGGCATTATTTGTCATAAAAGTTATGTTTCATTCGGAGTGTATTGCAATACTAGCTTTATATTTGTTCGTCAATATCTTGATAGTTTGGCCTTTCATGCTGTGTGTCACCTCTCTTTGGTAGAATTCTTTTAGTTTGTGTTAACTCTTCTTCCTTCATTTTTGCACGATTAATCTCCAAACATTAGGATGCTCTTTCTAGAACATTCCAAAATTCAATTGGATATAACGGGTTTTCGCGTTGGTTTCGTCTTCTCCGTTTTGTTCCAATGTACGTAGCTTCAAAGTAGTAGTAAAAAAAAGGCCATTCTCGTATAAATTTTCATTAACGCCAACAAAATCTTCAGGTGTTAAACTCCTAGCATTTTATCGAAAATTAAATTTATGAAATTATGATATATATCAAGAGTAATGTTTCATTAAACAATAATGAATTGTGCATTACAACAAACTTATTGGATACAACAAACTACATGAACTCTGTACTATCACCAACATATATTAAGATATTTTTTTATCAAAATATATATCATAACAATTTGTTCCATTTAAATTAATTGTTCTTCGTTTAATGGACGAATTTTCCGAGGACAAATTTTCCGTGGACGAATTTTCCGTTCACGTCGTAGAGTTATGAATAACTGCATTCTTTCCTAAAATTAGTCCTTTTCTCCAATTTAGTCAAATTAACACTACTCAGATGACTGTGTTAGCAAATATCTGTGTTGTCGATACCATGAAGACAGTTTAACACAGATAATATGAGTACACGTCAAAAATGACATGGCGTAAGTAATACAGATAATATAAATATTAGATCAAAATGTATTACTATGAAG
>CANNZV010004215.1:0-45339 GCA_947561585.1 Caprella mutica
ATTGGTTTTTGATTTTCATCAATTGACAAAATAAGTACCAGTTTTAATACATCATGTTTATCATAAATAAATTTGTCTTCTTCCATATTTAAAAATAACTCTTTTCTTGAAATACCTAAAACCTTAACTTCAATTCTTGTTTTAGCATCTTTTAAAATATAAGCTTTCATGGATTCGTGGGGTTGAACTATTATCTCATCTCTTTGTTTAGAATCAGGATAAAACACTTCTTCTTTTTTTAACACTACTTCATAATCATCATTTTTTATCTCTACTAGTGAGCATTTTATATCTTCACTTACTAGTGAAGAATCAAGAATAGCAAAACCTTCTTCTTTGATTGCTAGAAGTTGGATATTTGTAGTTCTTAAAGTGATATTATCATCTTCTATTTTTACTATTTTGCCACTATTTATTATTGGTACACCTTTATAATGATTTACAATATCTAATTTCGAACCATTCTCATATAAAAACTTTAAAATCTCTGAACTATCCTTACTTAATTCACCTACTCCTCCAGCTAACTCTAAAAACTGGTACTCTTTTCTTTTTAGATTTGATAATACTTTTAGAAAAACAGTTATCATTTTGGGAGCATTAACAGGCTTTGCTATAAAATCACTAACTCCTATATGAAAAGACTTCATTAAAGTTTCACTATCAGAGTGAGCAGATAAGATTATAATTTCAGCATCAGGATTTATTTTTTTTATTTCTCTTATCATTTCATGACCTGTCATCTTTGGCATCGTAAGATCAGTCAAAATTAAATCGGGCTTTTTATCTTCATACATTATTAAGCCTTCTTGTCCATCAGAAGCTACATAAACTTCTTTAAATAGTTTACTTAAAAACTTCATTATTTGTTTTTGTAAGGCCTTACTATCTTCAACAAAAAGTATTGTATGATTTTTTGCAATCTCTTTTAACTTAACTATATGTTCCATATTTTCCATATCTAAATCCTTATGCCCTATATTGTTTTTCTAAAGTATCAATTATTTCTCTTAATCTATTTGTATCTAAAGCAAAGTTTTCACTAAGTTCCAATGCTTTTAAAATATTATCTTTTCCAAAAGGTTTTGTAAAATCACCTAAAGTACTTAGAACTCTTAGAACCCTACTCTCACTTGTAGTATTTACATCATCTAAAGACTCAATTATATTAATAAAAGTATCGTTAATCTCCCATTTTCTTAATATCTTAGCACTTAAATCATTTGATTTTATACCTACAAAATTCTCTTCTGTTTGATAAATATTACCTTGTTTTATCAAAGCATTAAAGTTTGAACTTTTACCTTCTTTTACTAAATAATCAGATATAAAAAACTTTCCAATATCTTTTAAAAAAAGTGGTAATATCAAGTTCTCTTTTAAAGAGGCTTTATCCTCACTTATCCAAGAAAAAAGAGTTTTAAATAAAAAGTCATTTAACTTTGTAAACTCATTTATTTGTATTCCATAAGGTTTTAAATTAAACCTAAGTGAATTTAATATTAACTCAACTACACAAACACAAACAGTAAAATTTAAACCAAATAAACTTGAAGCTTGTGTTGCACTATAAATTTTATTTGTAAAACCAAAATGTTTTGAATTTGCTAATTGAAGTATTCTTGTGGATAAAATTGGATCATACTCAATAAGTTGTGATAATTTTTTTGTATCGTAATTTCCACTGCTTTTTATATCTAAAAGTATATTTACTTTATCAGGTAATATGGGTAGTTTTTCAAGTCTTTGGGCTATATTTAACATGATGTTATACTCTATTATTTTTATTTATAATAACATAATATTTTTTACTTTAACGAAAAAAAAGATAAGTTTAGTATTATTATACAATTTATTGTAAAGGTATGTAATGAAATTTGAAAAACTATATAAGGGTAAACTAGTAAAAAGATATAAAAGATTTTTAGCTGATGTTATTTTAGAAAATGGAGAAGAAGTAACTGCTCATGTACCAAATAGCGGTGCTATGACTTCATGTATTGAAGAGAATTGTCCTGTTTGGGTCACTTATCATGATAATCCAAAAAGAAAATTAAAATATACATTAGAACTTACAAAAATGGGTGAAAACCTAATCTGTACAAATACAGGAGTTGCAAATAAAATAGCAATTGAAGCAATTAAAAATAAAACTATAAAAGAGCTACAAGGCTATGATACTTTAAAGCCTGAACAAAAATATGGACAAAATAGCAGAATTGATATTTTACTTTCAAATGAAAATGAAGAAAAAAAATGTTATGTAGAAATAAAAAGTGTAAGTCTAAGACTTGATAATACATTGGCATTTCCTGATGCTGTTACAACAAGAGGAACAAAACATCTAAATGAGTTAATGGATATGGTAAAAGAAGGACATAGAGCTGTTATGCTTTATATTATTCAAAGAACTGATGATCTAGGGTTTGAGATTGCCAAACAAATTGATCCTAAGTATTTTGAAGCTTTCCAAATTGCCAAGGATAAAGGTGTTGAAGTTTTAGTTTATCAATCAGAGATAAATTTAGATGAGATAAATGTTGCAAAAAAAGTAGAGCTTTAAAGCCTATAAAAACATAATATAAGTAATTCCTAACTTTAATATAAGTATAACTAATTCTTATTAAATTTAATGTAAGTTATATAAGTTATAATTATAGTATAAATTAAAAAAGGAATTAAAATGAATAAGTTTGATAAATTTAGAGCATTTTGTAGACCCTTTAGAGTTGTAATAGGATTAGTTCTTATTGCGATAGGTTTTTTTACAGGGATTGCTTGGTTTTATTTAGGAGTTATTCCACTTATTGCAGGACTTGCAGATTTCTGTCCTTTATGTATGATAACAAAAAAGTGTACTCCAAAAAATTTAAATTAGATATAAAAAAAGCTTAGCTTTACGCTAAGCTTTAGTTTAATTCTACTCCACAGTTCTGACAGTTTTTTCTAAACCATCCACGTCCTGGATACTTACCACATTTTGGACATTTCCACATCAAAAACATAAATCCAAGATATATAACAAATCCTGCAATTGAAGCATTTAGCCAAGTATCTTTTGGTAATCCAAACATTTCTGTTTTTTCTTTCACTGTTAGCACTAAACTTGGAGTGAATAGTATAAAAAATAGTGCAGCTGTTATCTTAGCATTTCTAATAACCTTTGCAAACTCTTTTTTTACATCTTGATCTTTCATTCACTTCCCTTAAAAAAATTTGAATATTGTATCTTTTTATATTTTTTTTGTCAAAATAAACATAAAAAATGATAGAATTATGAAAATTCAAAATAACAAGGCAAATATACATGTTGATGTTGACATATTTCCTAATAGCAGTAGGAATATCATTTTTATGTTCAATACTTGAAGCAGTATTACTATCAATAACACAAGCTCATATAGAAATCGTTAAAAATAAAAACTCTACACTTGGTAACTTAATGCAACACCAAAAAGATAATATTGATTTATCAATTGGTGCAATTTTAACTTTAAATACATTCGCACATACACTAGGTGCAGCAGGAGTAGGAGCAGAAGCTGTGAAACTGTTTGGGGAAGAGTATATGTTTTATATATCAGCTATTCTAACTCTACTTATTTTAGTGTTTTCTGAAATTATCCCTAAAACACTGGGTGCTTATTATTGGAGTTCATTAAGTGGAATCTGTAGTAGAATAATAAAAGTATTAGTTCTTATAACTTACCCTCTTTTAATAATAATGAACAAAATGACAAATCTTCTAACTCCAAAAGAAAAAAGAGATAAAATTACAAAAGAAGAGATAAATGCAGCGGCAAATATCGCTCAAGAAAATGGAATTATAAAAGATAAAGATAGTGATATTATTGAAAACCTTTTAAATTTAGAAGATATTAAAGTAAAAGATATCCATACACCAAGAAGTGTTATGGTTGCTTTTGATGAAGATGTTGTAATTGAGAGTTTTGAAGATGATGAAAAAAACTTAGATTTCTCAAAACTAAAAGAGTATTCAAGAATACCTGTATACTCTTCAAATGTGGATAATATTGTAGGTATGTTTTTCTCAAAAGAGTACTTCCATGAGTATGTTGAAAATAATATGAAAGATAAAAGTAAAATCATCAAGCCTATTTTCAAAGTAAATGAAAATATACCTATTTCAAAACTTTTAGATTTATTCTTATCAAGAAAAGAACAACTATTTTTAGTAGTTGATAACTATGGTCAAACAGAAGGAGTTGTAACCCTAGAAGATGCTATTGAGACTCTTTTAGGAATAGAAATAGTTGATGAACATGACCAAAATATCGACATGAGACAAGTTGCAAAAAATAGAATGAAACTTGTAAGAAACAATATTCTAAAAAAGAAAAATACTAACTAAGATTTTTTGGTAAAGAGATTTTAAAAACAGCTCCCTCTTTACCATTTTCTACACTAAGTTCCCCCTCAAAATGTTTTTCTATTATAGTTTTACACATATAAAGTCCTAATCCTGTACCCTTAAACTTATGTTTTGTAGTAAAATATGGATCAAAAACTTTTGCTAAATTCTCTTCACTAATACCACCTGCATTATCTTCAATAATAATTTGTACAAACTTTACATCTTCTAAAAGATTTATTTTCACAAATCTGCTACTTTTTATATCATTTTGAACAAAAGCATCTTTTGCATTATTCAATATATTTATTAAAACTTGTGAGAGTTCTTGTCCAACAATTTTTAATCTTACTTCTTTTTCATAATCAATATTGTTTACAAGTGTGATATGATTGTTTTTTAAAGATGCACTAACTATTTTTAGACTTTCATCAATTCTTTTTTGAAGGAGCTCTTCATTTTTGACTTTTTTTTCTTTTATAAAGTCTTGAAAGGTATCAATAGTTTCTGATAAATATTTACAATTAGATACAATAATATCCATGCTCTTTGGAATATCTTCTTTTTTAATCATTTCTAATTCATGATTTAGTTTCACACCACTTGCCGCTGTTGATATGGTACTTAAAGGTTGTCTCCATTGATGGGCTATATTTGCAATCATTTCTCCCATTTGTGCCATCTTTGACTGTTCTAAGAGCTGTTTATCTTTTTGTATTATTTTATTGAAATTCTCTTTTAGTATAAGTCGTTTTAGATTTTGCTGATACACTACAAAAACAATTAATGCAATTAAAATAAATAACATAAACTTTATCATCTTATAGTAATCATTTAAAGCTCTAAATTCATGCCCTTGACTAACAATTGCTACAAATGCTAACTGCTCATAACTTATACTATTTAGTATTGGTATAGTTGTGATTATTAGATCATCACTATCTAAAAACATTGAATTTATGTCTTTTCTTTCAGCTTGAGCATAAATAGTTTTTGATGTGTTTCTTGAAGGCTTTATTTCTTTTAGGCTTTTATTAGCTACCTTTTGAAGCTCTTTTAAAACATTAGTATTATGTAAAAACCCCTCATTATGAGCTTTTTGATATACATCATTTGTTTCTAAAAAGCCTTTATCAAAATATTTTTCTTTTATAATTATATTACTTAGGACACTATAATCTTTCATTAAAGAAGAAGTTAAAAATTGTTCTGAAAAAGTAATCTCAATTAAACCTAAATATTTTTCATCTTTAAATATAGGGTAAATTGAACTAAACCCAGCACTATTGTTTTGGATATTGTATGTATGAAGTGGAGTTTTATTCTTATAAACATAAGAATAAAGTTTCGAGTCTTTATTTATTTTGCTTGTACCTATAAAGAAGCCTTTGTCAAAAGAAATCAACTTTATGCTTTTTACAAAATTTTTATCTAAACTACCCTCTCTTTTTGTAAGTTTTTCTAATATAGTATTATTTATACGAAGTTTTTGTTCTTCTGTCTTATTTTTATAATCTAAAATAATGTTTTGAAATTCTGTTATTTGTAATACTCCTGAATAAATAACTTGAGATAATTGCTTTTGTTGTGAAATAATATTAGTATATGCATTTGTATATATTTTTTGTACATCTTTTAAGTATTTTTTATTGTTTTCATTTTTATTAAGACCTATAATTAGATAGCTTAAAATAAATGTAATTATAAAGATGATAAAGAATTTGATTTTTAAAGATAATTTATTTCGTTCGATAATAATCCTTTAGAAAATTACTTTGAAATATTATAACATTATTTTGTGATTATGGGAAAGTGTTTTGTAAGAATTGGTTGCGGGAACAGGATTTGAACCTGTGACCTTCGGGTTATGAGCCCGACGAGCTACCGAACTGCTCTATCCCGCGTCTTGTCTTTGTTGATGGGATTGTATCTGTTTAAACTTAAAGGAATATCAATAAAGACCCTTTTATCAAGTGATTTGTGATATTATTGCAAATTCGCAAAAAAAGGATTAAAATTGTCAAAAGCCAGTGCAAGACATATACTAGTAAATAGTGAAAAACTAGCAAAAAAACTAAAAAAAGAAATCATCGCAAAAGATATCACATTTGAAAAAGCTGCAAAAAAGTTTTCTAAATGTCCATCAGGAAAAAGAGGTGGAAGTTTAGGAACATTTTCAAAAGGTGAAATGGTAAAAGAGTTTGATAGTGTGATTTTTGCAAAAGATGCACAAATAAACAGAATCCAAGGTCCTATAAAAACACAATTTGGATTTCATCTAATAGAAATACTAGCTAAATACTAAAAAAAGAAAGGTTTACCTTTCTTTTTCTATTTTAGTTATGTCCATTTCCTGCTGCTACTAACACACCTAGGATTGGTATTAAAATTAAAAATAGTAATTGTACTCTTTGAAACATAACTATTTTTTTAGGAATAACTACAATTTCATCTGTAGTATTCTTATTTTTACGATAATACATTGTTGGAACTATTGAAAATAAAGCCATAAGAACAAACATAGTAAATTTTACATGAAAAAGTGGATTTGAACTATAAAAGCTAGCTTCTTTTCCAACTCCTAACCATAATAAAAGACCTGTTATTAATACAACTAAGGCACTTAAACCATAAAAAATATCTGTTTTACATACATCTTTAAAGTTTGCATTTGTAACATCACCTCTTAAAAGTAAATGTTGATGAGCTAAAGTACCACTTAAAAATATAATTCCAATAAAATGAAAATATCTAACAATTAAATCTTCCAATAAAAAATCCTTCTAAAATTTGGGTTTTAAAAGAAGTATTTTACCACTATCTGTAGAAAAATAGATTAAAGCATTTGGCGATTGGACTATATTTCTTATTCTTTCATTTAAATTCTCAAGAATTCTTGTCTCTTTTATAATATTGTTTTTATCATCTTTACTTAAAATATTTATATGAGTTAGCTTTAAAGCTCCTGCTAAAAGCTTACCTTTTAACTCTTTATATACATCACCATCATAGATAATAAGTGAACTTGGAGCAATTGAAGGAATATAATACTTAGCAGGTTGAATCATACCTTTTTTATGAGTACCCTCACCCACATCAAGTGGTGCCCAATACTCTTTTCCATAAGATATTACAGGCCAGCCATAGTTTGCACCTTTCTGGATAAGATTTACCTCATCACCACCTCTTGGACCATGCTCAATTGCCCAAAAAGTATCTCTTTTCTTATCATAAAAAACACCCTGAGGATTTCTATGACCATATGAATATATTTCATCTAAAGCATTTTTATCATTTACAAAAGGATTGTCTTTAGGAATTGAGCCGTCTAAATTAAGTCTTATTATTGTTCCAGCATGATTTGAAAGATTTTGAGCAGTATCTCGAACCCCTCTATCTCCTACACTAAAAAACAAATGACCTTTTTTATCAAAAGTAATTCTACTTCCAAAATGTCTTGTTGTTGAAGTGTTTGATTTTGTTATAAGCAAATCTTCATGTTTTACAAAACTATTGTTTTCTAATTTTGCTCTAGCAAGAGTAGTTGCACCTTGATTATTGATATTCTTTGAGTAAGTAAAATATATCCAAGAATCTTTTTTATAATTTGGTGAGACTTTTATATCAAGTAAACCACCCTGCCCTCTATAAAAAACCTTTGGAATATTTTTTATGTTTTGTAAAGCTTTTGTTCTTAAATCTAAAACAAAAACCTTCCCATTTTTTTGAGTTAAAATAAGTCTATTTTCATCTAAAAAATCCATACCCCAAATAACACCAAGATTTGATACTATTTCTTGTGTTTTATAAGTTGTACTTGCAAATACACCTAAATTTAAAAATATTAAAAAAACTAAAGATTTTAATAAAATCTTCATAGTAACTCCTTTTATTTGCTACTTGTTTTTCCTTGTTGTTCTCTTAATTTATCTTTTTTACTCTTTCTTTTACCTTTTACAGGAGCTTTACCTTTAGGCTTTGTAAATTCTCCAATTAACTCAAAGCCTTCAATAGTTTCAAGCTCTAAATCTATCTTTGAACGCTTTTGTATTAACTTAAAATGCTCGTAATTATCTAATGTAATAAAAGATATAGCAATACCAGTTTTACCAGCTCTTGCTGTTCTTCCAATTCTATGAACATAATCAGCAGGAGATCTAGGTAAATCATAGTTTACAACACAATCAATATCATCTATATGTAAACCTCTAGAAGCAATATCAGAAGAAAAAAGTATATTTATTTTTTTAGCTTTAAAATCTTCTAAAGTATAGTTTCTCTCTTCTTGCTCTAAATTACCATGAAAAGACTCTGCGTTAAAACCGTATTTTCTAAACTTGTTAGCTATATTATCAGCTGCTCTATTATTTGCCATAAATACTAAAACTTTTTTATATTTATTTATCTTTATCAACTCTCTTAAAAGAGTTGATCTATTTTCTTGATTTACTTTTATAGCTCTTTGTTTTATTAAATCAACTGTTTCATTTTCTTCTAAAACTACTTCTTTATACTCTTGGCTTATTTTTGAAGCTATTTGTAATATTTTTGGTGAGTATGTAGCTGAAAAAAGTAGATTTTGTCTACTTTTTGGAAGTTCTTTTAAAAGTTGTTCTAACTCTTCACTAAAACCTAAATCAAGCATTTTATCAGCTTCATCTATTACAAACTTTTCTACTTTTTCAAAGTTTATTTGATTTTTTCTATAAATATCAAGCAATCTTCCAGGAGTTGCCACTACTATATCACAGCCCTTTTGTACATCCAAAAGCTGTTGAGATATACCCTCTCCACCTATTATAGTTACTACCTTAGGTGATTTTTTAAAGTATTTACTTAAAATTTCAAAGTTATTTGAAACCTGCGAAGCTAACTCTCTAGTTGGTGCTAACACCAGCACTTTTAGTTTAGCTTTACCTTCATAAGGATTATTTAACCAATCATTTAAAATAGGCAGTGTAAAACTAGCTGTTTTTCCTGTACCTGTTTGAGCTTTAGCTACAACATCATGTCCTTGTAAAACTAAAGGTATTACTTCTTTTTGAATTTGTGTGGGTTCTTTGTAGTTATTTTCTTCTAAAGCTTGAGTAAATAAAGAAGATAAGTTAAATTGAGAAAATGCCATATATAATTGTCCTTTTAAATCTATATGGCATTTTAGAGTTTTTTTCCTTTAATATACTCTTTTATCTATTTTTTCATCCATTTATCTATTAAAGTACTTAAATCTTCTGGTACTTCCAAAGGAATATTATGGCTAGTTCCTTCTCTACATACAACTTTCATTTTATGCTCAACAGTATCAAGTCTGTGAATAGAGTTTTGATTTAGTAATCTATCATCTTTACTATAGAAGAACCAAATAGGTATATCTAAATGAGTTAAGTCCTCAAATAAATCTTTTCTATAAAAAGTAGATGTAAGTTGAGATACAAAAGTCTCTTTACCTAAATCCAAAAACATATCTTGAATTATTTTTATAAGTTCTTCATCTTCTTGCTTTTCTACTAAAGATTTTGCTTTCTCATAGGTAAGACCTTGAAAGCCTTCTTTTTCTATTACAATAAACTTCTCTTTTCTTCTTTCAATCTCTGCTTCTGTTGAAGCACCAGGAGTTGCTGCTACGGTAAAAAGCTTGTTTACTCTATTTGGATAAGTAATCGCAAAATATGAAGCAATATAACCACCTAAAGAAAAACCTATAAGATTTACTTTCTCTTCTGTAAACTGCTCAAACAATATATCAATAATCTCATCAAAATCTTCACTATGAGGAATAGGAGTATGTACTATTTCATATTTATCTTCTAATAGTGGCGTTATTCTACTCCAAAGTCTCTCATCAGTCATAAGACCTGGTATCATATAAATTTTTTCTTTCATAACAATCCTATACTTTATAATATTTATAATGTTGTATCAAAAATATTATTAAAATAGTTTTAACATCAAAAAATTATAATATATTATTGACAAGTATACCCACCATCAACTGGCACTAAAGAGCCTGTCATAAAACTATTTTCATCAGATAGTAAATAACAAGCCATATTTGCTATTTCCTCAGGTTTTGCAATTCTTTGAATTGGTTGGGCTTCTTCTAAAAGTTTTACAACCTCATCATTTTGCATACCAGTTAAAGATTTGAATTTATCAACAGCCTTATCTAAAAGTGGAGTATCTATAGTTCCTGGACATATACAATTTACTTTTATATTATAAGGCGCATAATCAATTGCTGTACTTTTTGTAAGTTGAGCAATAGCACCTTTAGTTAAACCATAAGCAGAGCTTTTTCCTTTTCCTACAAAAGATTGATCTGAACCCATAAGTAAGATTTTACCTTCATTTTGAGACTTCATAATAGGAATAACTTCTTTTAAAATATAGTAAACCCCTTTGATATTTACATCAAGTACTTTTTCAAACTCTTCTATAGAAGTTTCTTCTATGTTTGCAAATAAGTGAATCCCTGCATTTGCAAAAAGTAAATCGATTTTATTTTCTTTTTCAAGGACTTTTTTTACAGCACTTTTTACACTAGAATAATCACTTACATCACATTTAACAAAGTTAATACCTTTATGCTCTTTTTGAATTATATCTAGATTATAAACCTTTGCGTTTAAAGAAAGTAACTTTTTAGCAGTAGCTTCACCAATCCCTGTAGATGCACCTGTAACAATAAGCACTTTTTGAGTAAAATCCATAATGTTTCCTATAATGTTTGATTTATAATAAAATTATATATGTTTATACTTTTATTTTTGATTAATTTTCATAAGTTTATTTATACTATTTTCTCTAACTTAAAAGTATATAATTTCATATAAATAATCTATTTATTACATAAAAATTGCTATATTACATTTATTAAAATATTAGGAAAACTATGAATAAACTTCTAAAAAATGAAGAGTTAAAAAACTATTTACTAATTACCTTTGCTTCTATTATTTTAGCCTTAGGTGTTGTTGGTTTTTTCACTCCAAATATGATTATTACAGGTGGAACAGCAGGACTTTCACTTCTTTTGTATTATATTACAGATTTAAGTATTGGTACTTTAATTATAGCTGTTAATATTCCTTTACTTATTGTGGGCTGGAAATATTTAGGAAAAATGTTTGCAATAAAAACTGTATTTACTATTGCTATAATATCTTTACTTATTGATTTTTTTGACAAGGTTTTAAATATACAAGCTTTTGTAAAAGACCCTTTTTTAGGTTCAATATTTGGTGGTATTTTTATTGGTATAGGATTAGCACTAGTTATAAAAGCAAATGCAAGTGCAGGTGGTTCAACTATTGTTGCTAAAATAGTAGCATCAAAAAGTGAGATAAAACCTTCAACTGTTATTATGGTAATAGATTCATTTATTATTCTTTCTTCACTATTTATCTTTGATGATACAGCAAGAGTTTTATATAGTATTGTAAGTATCTATGTAAGTTCTAAAATAATTGATACCATTTTAACAGGTAGGCTAAATAAAAAAGTAGTTTACCTTGTAACAAATGAAACAGAACTTTTAAGAAAACTAATAGCAAAGCAACTTGGACCTGAAGGAACTATCATAAAAGGTGATGGTTTATATCAAGACCAAGAGAAAAAAATGATTTTATTAGTTGTGGAAGTTGGAAAGTTACAAGTCTTAAGACAGATTGTAAAACAAAACGATCCAGATGGCTTCTTAATAATCACAGAAGCCACTGAAATGCTAGGGAGAGGTCACTAAACCTCTTCTTAGTCTCTTAAACTTGAAAGTGTTTCTTTGGCATTTGCCATTCTTGCAGCTTGTGCCACTTCTTTATCAACAACAGTTTTTCCAATAGGAGCTAAAGAAATAGCAGCTAGTTTTAAATGTTGTATAGAAAAAGGTATTCCTATAATAGTAATAAAACAAGCAATTGCAGAAATTATATGACCTATTGCTAGCCAAATACCTGCAAAAATAAACCATAAGATATTTCCAATAAGACCAAATTCACTAGTTCCAATATCTTCTTTATGTGTTAGCTCATCTCTTGAAATAGCTTCTCTTCCAAAGGGAAAAAAAGAAAAGCCAGATATCACAAAACAAGCCCTACCCCAAGGTATTCCAATTATACTTACAAAAGCTAGAAGACCAAAAAATGCCCAAGCAATTCCCATAAATATTCCACCAAAAATAAACCAAATTATATTTCCCAAAAGACTAAGCATTTTTTATACCTTTAAATTTATAATATGATATATTATCTAAATTATATTTAGAATTAGAAAATAAGTATTTTTAGATAAAATGTCAAAAATAAATATGTAAAAGAGATAAAATACAACATGACAACAAGAAACCTTTTTATAATTACATTTATCGCAATTATTGGTGTATATTTATATGTATTTGGAGAAATAAAAACAATAGAGATGTTAAAAGAAGAATATCTTTTTCTTTTAGCATTAGTTCCATTATTACTTGTATTTGTATTTTTTAAAGTTAAACTGAAAAACTATGAATTAATAGACTTTAATAAAAACAGTAATCTTTCCCTAAAGTCTACTATTATATTTTTCTTAGTATTTCAAGTAATTGACTATGTATCTTATGATGGTTTTATAGGAATGATAAGTCAATGGATTTTATACTGGATTATGGGACTTATTGCCATACTAGTAATAGAAAATATAAACTTTTATAGAAATTATAAACTAGCCTATAATAAGTCTTAAAAACTTGTTATTTTAGCTACTTTATTTTGATAGGTAGTAAACTCAAAAAGCTTAAAGCCTCAGGCAAAGAAAACACTGCATTTTCTATATCGTTTTGTTTTGGGTCAATCAAATAGTTTTTTGAAGTCTCAAAATTTGCATTTTTTAGGTCATTGTTATAAAAAGTAGTAAGTTCTAAATCACAGTTTTGAAATACTGCTTTTTGTAAATCACACTCTTCAAAACCAGTATCTTTGATAAGTGAATCTTTAAACTTCATACTTCGTAAATTCATAAGATGAAAAGAATTTTGAGAGATATTACAATTATTGAAAGTTACATCATAAGGTTCATCACAAGAACTCCATGAAATACCAATTAGTTTAGAGTCTTTAAACTCTACATCATTGAAAGTACAAGATTTTAAACTTGTAAGGGATAAATCACAATTTATAAAAGTACATTCTGTAAACTTACAGCCTTGCATAATACTTTTTGTAAAATCACACTTTACAAAAGTACATGAGTCAAAATATATTTTATCAAACTGTTTTTCTTGAAGTTTTGTAAACTCTTCTTCCCAATAATCATTAGTTTTAAACATGCAAATCTTTTTTATTTGGATTTTAACATATTTTCAAAAAAGTCTATTTAAAAAACTTCCTAAACTCTTCTATTACTTGTGTTGCTGATTCTTCTGCTAAAAAGTGACCACAATCTAAACTCTTAGCTTCAATATTTGAAGCATACTGTTTCCAAACATCTACTACATCATAAGTTTTTTCTATAAAACCTTGTGCTCCCCATAAAACGAGTAAAGGCATTTCGATTTTTTTTGATAAATCTTTTTCATCATCTTCCAAATCAATAGTAGCAGCAGCCCTATAATCTTCACATGTTGCATGAATGTCTTCATAAGTTTTAAAACATCTTATATATTCATCAACTGCTTCTTTTTTGAAAGTTGAGTTATTTGCACTCCATCTAAAAAGTTTTTCCATTAGATAATACTTAGGATTACCAGCAATCATATTTTCAGGTAAATCATTTGGCTGAATTAAAAAATACCAGTGATAATAGCCTGTAGCAAAATCTTGGTTAGTATTTTTAAACATGTAATCGGTTGGAACAATATCAAGCATACAAGCTTTTTCAATCATAGAAGAATAATCTTTAGTCATTCGATGTAAGACTCTAGCTCCTCTATCATGACCTGCTGCAAAAAACTTATCATATCCTAAGTGTTTCATCAAAGTTATAATATCTTTACCCATATTTTTTTTACTATAAAGTTCATGGCTTTCATCTTTTGAGTTGGGTTTTGAACTATCTCCATAACCTCTTAAATCAGGACAAACTATATGGTAATTTAAATTTAATTCATTTGCTATGTGATGCCACATCACATGAGTCTGAGGAAAACCATGTAATAAAAGTAATGGCTTTTTTCCATAGTTATCATTGTGTCTAAAGTTTATTATTATATCTTCTTGTACTTCTAATTGTTCAAGCTTAAAATTTTTTTCAAATAACATGATGACTTTCTTTATAGTGTTTGTTTAAATATGATTAGAAGTTTATAAACTCTTATAACTTCGCCTTTATATAACTCAAAAAGATTATATAAAAGGATTGTAGCAATAAAATAGTAATTTTGTTATATTTCTAATTTCTTAAAGTAGCAATCAATCTATTTTCATCTTTTAAATACGCAAAAACATCAAAAATACTCTTAACTAAAATATCAGAATTTAATAAAGTTTCAGTACATAATCCCTCATCTTGCAGTATGGCAATTCCTAATACTGAATGCTTTAACATAAACTTATCATTTCGTCCATTTCCAACACTTAAAGTATTCTTTGCACCAATACTTTCAATAAACTCTAACTTGCTCTTATCCTGTGCATTTTTGCCTATTGTAATGACATCACATTTTGTATTCTCAAGCTCTTTTTGTACGCTTCCATAGGTATCAGCAGTTATTACATAAAAGCTAAAACTACTTGAAAGTTCATTTATAATTTCAGATACACCTTCTATTAGTTTTCCATCAATAGCAATAGTGCCATTGTAATCAAAAACAATATTTTTTATCTCTAGTACTTCTCTTCCTGGGATATCTATCTTCATCCTTAACCTTAAACAAAATTTTTAATTTATATTTTTCATTTTAAATATATATAGAAAAAGAGTATACTAAATATTATGAAAAAGTTATATTTAATGATTTGCGTTTTACTTTTAAATTGCAATATTATTTATGCTTTTACTTGGGAGGATTGTGTAGAAAGATATGAGAAAGTAAAACAGTTTAGTGATAATATCCGATTATCATATCTGTATTTAAAATCTACAAGAACTTGTTTAGTAAAATTCAAAACTATTTTACTACAAAATCCCAACCCTGATTTTACAGTAGAAGCTATGAATGATAATATCAATATGATTGATAAAAATATAAAAAACTTATTGCCAAAATATATACACCCTAAAAATAGCTTACAAGATATTCCAAAATATATAAATATTAATACAGAAAACCCTTTAATAAACAAAAAATATACCTACATCAAAAAGTTTAAAAACTGCAATGGCATACATGCAAACAATAAAATATACACAGCAAAACACTGTAATATCAAAGATTCAAAGAATCTTCATTTTGACCTTGACTATATAAAGACAAAAACTAATTCTAAACTAAAAATAGGAAGACTTGATTTAAATAAAACAGGCGTTTTTAAATACTATTCTATGTCAAAAGTAGGAAGATTTTATACAACTCCACTAAAAGAAAAAAACTGTAAATTTTATGAGGCTAAAAATAGTATATCAGGACTTAATATTACTCTTGATTTAACAGATCTTACAAAAAAAGTAGAGATTAGAAGTACTTGTTTGGCAATTCCCTCAAATAGTGGAGGAGGAGTATTTCAAAATGGAAAGCTTGTTGCTATTATTTCAAAAACTGTATTTAATAACAATAGATTTTTATATAGTATAGTTGAACCTATTATTCCAAGAAATGAAATAATAGCTTCAAATTAAACTACTTCTTACTAACTAAAATACCACCTAAAACAATAAGTGAAATTCCTATAAATGTATACATATCAGGTAATGAGTCACCTAAAACAACACCAAAACCAATAGCAAACGGTATATTTGAGTAACTTACAACTCCAATAATACTTGCCTTGCTTAAACTATATGCACGAGTTAAAAACCATTGTGAAGCAGTTGAGATTATAGCCATAAAACCTATCAAGCACCAAATAAAAGGGTCTGTATGTAATTTAAAATCTGCATAAGGAGTAAAAAATAAAGCAATAGGAATAATCATACCAACACCCATAAATGAAAGCATGATATGCCGTGCATCATATATCTCTTTTATTCTTTTGATAGTTGCATAAGCTGCTGCTGCAAAAAAACCACCTAAAACACCTAAAATATGTTCAAATGACACCTCAAGACCAAAAGGTTTCATAATAAATATAATTCCTAAAAAACCAATAATTAAAGCAAAAAATGTTCTAAGGCTTATTGTTTCTTTCATCAAATAATATGCAAGTATTGTTACAAAAAATGGCGAAGTTTTATTTAAAACAACAGCTTCACCTAAGGGTATTGTAGCAATAGTATAGAAGAATAAAACCATAGCAAGAGCTCCAAATACTCCTCTTAAAAGCAATAAATGAACCTTTGATGTATCAAAAGAAACACTTACTTTTTTCAGACTATAAAGAACGATTAAAACCCCTAAAAAATTCCTATAAAAAACAATCTCCATAGGATCCATACTTTGAGATAAAAACTTTGCAACTGCTCCGTTTAATGCACCGATTAAAGTACTAAGAAGCATAAAAAGTATGCCTTTGTCTATGGACTTAAAAAATGATAAATTATTTGTATTTTCTGACATTAAATTCCTTTGAAGATGGAATTGTAGTCAAAGTTTATAAAAAAAGAGTTTTAAATATAACTCTTTTGATATTGTTCTTGAAAGAATGAAGGCATAACTTCAATTGTAAAAGGATACTCTTTTAAAATCTGAATTAATACATCGTATATAACTGTGGTATCTTCAGAGGCATATTTAATTTGACTTGTACTTAAATCTTTTGATTCCCAGTTTGATTTTGACATTTTTTTTGATTTTTGAAGATTTTTATCTAAGATTATTAAAGCTGCTCTTTTTGCACCTAATTGGTTTTTTGAAGATAAGCTTTTGAAGACATTTTCTAAATCAATTGTTGATTTTAATTTTAATCTAAACTGTCTAAAAAGTGCTTCTTTATCCCCTCTTAAACCACTACCTACTTTTATTATATTTTCATCTTCTAAGATAGCTATTAAAGGCTTTAAATCCCTTACTTGTTTTGTTTGAATAATATAACATTTTGATTTTGTTGCAAGTTGAATAATAGAAATACCATGTGAGGCTTCACCTTTTTTAAATGTAGGTTTTTGCTCACTATCAAAAGCTACAAAAGGAGTTTTCTCAATAGCTTTCATAGCATTTGCTAACTGTTCTGAGGTATTTATTAGTTCAATAGTTCTATTTCCTATATTATAAGAAGCTTCATTTGGCTTGATTTGCATTTCATGGGCATTGTCTATTAGTGTGAAGAGTTTTATCATTGATTTTAAAGACTCTGAACCATTTGCTATTAGCTCTTGTAAATTCTTTTCTACTTTCTCTTCAAAATCATCATCTGAAAATTTTTGAATAAGGTCTAATCTATCTTTATTAAATAAGGTGTTTGCTATTTTGATTTGATACTCCTAAATAGTTTGGAAACGTTTAGCGTATTATAGCATAAATTAGTAGTTTATTTTTTAAGAAATAAGGAAAAACAAAGATGAAAAGAGATATTTCTCTTTTTATCCTTGATTATACAAATTTAGATGATAATTCATTTAAAATTTTTGGTGCTTCAAAAGACTCACCATTGTATTTAACTATCTTTATACCTTCACTTGTAAATGACCTTGCAGTATTTTTACAAGCAGTTTTAACTACTATATAATCACACTCATTTAAAACTCTTCCCATTTTATTGTGCTGTTCAATATGATCTGCATCATCAGAAGAGTGATCACAAGCATGATCTTCTTCAGGATTATCATGGTCTATATCATTTCTTGGATTTTGTTTTATTTCATTTAGATTAAACGATTTAAACATACCATTCCCTGTCATAGTATAAACTGCGAACTTTGGAGTATGTCCTGCATTTAGGAAAAAGTTTAAGTTTTCATCTTTTACTGGAATTGCTATTTTCATTTTCTATCCTTTTTTATATATCAATTTTTTAGATTTTTTAAAAGTAGTTTTTCTTCTTCAAGAGACAAAAACCTATGTTCACCACTTTTAATATCTAATTTTAATGAGCCAATACTTACACGAGTTAAGGTTACAACCTTCAAAGGTGTACCAAATTTGGGGTCTTTTAAACTTCCAAAAAGTCTTCTTATATGTCTATTTTTACCCTCATCTATTTGAACTCTTAGTTTTGTTTTTGCTCCACCCATGCCTATTTTTTCAACTTTTAAAGCCTTTAGTAAACCATATTTACTATCAACACCTTTTAAAGCCTGTGAGATATGATCTTCTGTCACATGACCTCTAAGCCATATTTCATATATTTTTACACAACTTCCTGGTTTTGTTAAGGCATTGTTTATCTGTCCATCTTGACTAAATAACAAAAGTCCTTTTGATTCTAAATCCAAACGTCCTATTGGCATCCATTGATTATCATAAGCCCAAGAAGGTAAAATATCATAAACAGTTTTTCTTTTTAAATCATCAGATCGTGTAACTAAATAGCCTTTTGGTTTATTTAGCATAAATAGTTTTTCACTAGAATTAGAAGTCTTATTCATATAAAGTATTCCTTATAGTTTTAGCAGTTGAAAACTAGGATTATTTATAATAAATAATAACCTTTGAGTTTCTCGTGTATTAGATATATTATAGTGAAATTATTCTATTTATAGTATTATTCACCATTTAAAACTGACATTACTGTAGCTCTACTTGTTTTAAGTTCACTTGTTATCTTTGATATATTTATATCTCCACTTGAAGTATAATACTCTTCATCATCTAGCATCCGTAAAATTACATCTTTTTTTTCAAGTATTTGTTGTGATGTTGATTTTTTCTGAAAAGTAAAATCCTCCTCACTCATAGTTTCTAAGGCTTCCTAAATCTCTTTTTATAGTAGGTACTGTAACCTTTAGCTCTTTTGCCAAGTCTTTTGGCTCTTCAATCCCTCTATTTATAAGTTCACGCAAAGCTATTCTTCTTGTTTTTATTTTTCTTCTTCTGTGATATGAAATCTTCATTTTTCTTTATTCCATAAGTTTTTTACTATTATATCATCAAAAATAAACAGCAAAATTAAAAAAATAAGGTTAAGAAGATATAATTTTATAAACATAACTACGGACGGATAAATGAACTTAAAAAAATGGATATTCATAGCAGTACTTTTAGTGATATTTTACTATGCCTTTATTGTTAATTTTTTTATTACTCTTTCAATTATTGCTTCTTTATATGTGGCATTTAGAGTATATAAATTTATGCAAGAAAAAAGCTAAATAAACTATCAGCTTCAAAAGAGGTATTTAGAGCAAGTGAACTTGGACACTTTATAGCACTTGTAGCAAAAGTTGCAAAAGCAGATGGAAGAGTTGATGAACTTGAAGCTCAACTAATCAGTATGATGTTTGATGATATAACAAAAGTTTTTGATGAAAAAGACAAAACAAGAGCTATCATGAAAGAAATCTTCAATGAAGAAAAACAAAAAGAAGATGATACAAAAGAGATAGCACAATCTTTAAATCAGTTGTTAGGTAAAGGTTTTACATAAAAGAAAACAATTTATAGGATTTTTAATTCAACTTGCCTTTATAGATAATGGAATAAGCCAAGATGAAGATAAAGTCCTGAGAATCATCACAAATGAACTTGGAATTTCAACAGAAATATATGAGTCTATCATAAGAAACTTTGAAAATAAGATGAAAAATAAACAGCAAACTATGAGCCCTCAAGAAGCTTACAAAATTTTAGGTGTAAGTGAAAGTGATGATATGAATACAATCAAAAAAGCTTATAGAAAGCTAATAAGAGAATACCATCCAGATATTATAAGTTCACAAGATAAAGATGAGGCTTATATAGAAGAAGCTACAGCAAAAACTCAAGAAATAAATCAAGCTTATCAAATAATCAAAGACTTAAAAGGGAAATAAAGTCCCTTTTAAACAACTATATATTTGCAGTTGTAAGTATCATCAGATAGTATTTTCATTGCAGATTTATGCAATACAGCAGGATAAACTATCGCATATCTAAACTCTACTTCTTTATCTTCTAAATCATTTGTTTTAATATAATTCTTTGCATCGTTTATAAAATCTTTTATATCTTCTGCTAAGATTGATTTTGATTCATTTGCATTATTACATTTTATAAGTAGTATTTTATTTGCTTTAGAACAGTATACATCTAGTCCTTGTTCTTTATCATATGAAATCTCATACTCTAAATCTTCGTATTTTTACCTACACGAAATTGTAAACTTAAACCTTGTTTTTCATGTTCTTCACTAATTTTAACTCTTCGTTTTTTGTCTTTTGAATTTAGAAACTTTCTAAATAGTATAATACCAATAATTATCGGTATTATGTGCCAGATTTTTAAAAAAGATGCGATTACCATATCAAGCATTTTATTTCTCTTTTTTATTCTTGTGATTCAGTAGAGTTTTCAGTATCTTTGTTCTCTTTTGCAGCTTGTTTTTTTAGACGTTTTTCTTCTTTTTTCTTTTGTTTTTCTATCTCTCGAGCTCTTTTTTCGTAGTTGTAGTTTGGTTTAGCCATTTGTTTCCTTTTTTCTGTTTAGCAAATAGAATAATTAATAATCTCTAATAAAAGGATGTAGTAATGCTCTAAAAACTAATGTTTTTACGTTATTACTGAGTATAACAAAGTTTTTAATATTTCATCTTAATCAAAATACAATTTTTTCTTTAATAGCCTTTTTTTTCATCTACAAAGCTTGGATTTATTTCCTTATCATAATACTCACAGATATGCTTAGCAGCTATTTTTGAAGCACTTTTAATATTTGTAGGAGCTGAGATATGAGGTAAAACTGTTATATTTTCATTTTCCCATAAAGCAGAGTCTTTATGCAGTGGTTCCTCGTGAAATACATCTAAAACAGCATGAGATAGCTCAGAGTTTTCAAGCTTTTCAAGTAAGTAATCATAATCAATAATTGCACCTCTTGCAAAGTTGATAAGACTAGCACTTGATTTAAGTAAATCTAGTTTTTCTTTATTTAATAAGTTTTTCGTTTCACTTGTCAGAGGTAATAAACAAACTACTATATCAGCACTTTTCAGAGATTGCTTTAAGCCCTCATTTCCATGATAAATAGTAATACCATCAATATCTTTTTTAGTTCTAGCCCATCCAGATACACTAAAGCCATTATTTTTAAGTTTTAAAGCACTTTTTAGACCTAATTTACCTAAACCTAAAATCAAAATATTTTTTTCTTCAGGAAGTAACTCTAAGTGTTGTTTCCATAGTTTTTGACTTTGTTGTTTTCTATATAAAGGCATATTTTTATGTAAATATAAAGTCCATGCTAAAACTGATTGAGCCATAGTATCTGCTAGAATGGGGTCTGTCATACGAGCTATTTTAAAAGAAGCATTTGGAATATCTAAAAGAAGTTTCTCAACTCCAGCCCAAAGACTTTGAACCCAAACTAAGCTTTTCATTTGAGCTATTTCTGAGGGCTTTGGGTTTGCTACTATTGCAACTTGCGCATTTTGTATTTGAGTTTCTGATAAATCTTTAAAGGGTACTATTTTATACTCTATCATTTCTTTTTGTAAATACTCTAACCATAAAGAAGTTGAAACTTCATCTATATCACTTACAAAAGGTATTACTTTTTTTGTCAAAACATACCCTATTCTAAATGGTTTTTGATAACAGTGTAAAGTCTATCAATATCAGTTTTACCTACAAAACTATCAACACCAATTTGAGCCATTCTACTTTTTACTGCATTTGTTGTCATTGAAGAGTTTATTATCACTGGAATACTTGAATATTTACTATTTTGTTTTATAAAAGTAGCAACTTGATAACCATCAGCACCTGGCATTTCTATATCACTAATAATCACACCAACACTATCTAAATCAATATTTTCTACTCTATTCATAAGTGATTTACCGTCATTGTAGATTTCATAATTTGCTTTTATTTTTTCTAAGAAATCAATAATTACACTTCTAGCAATAGCTGAATCTTCAGCAACTAATATCTTCTTTTTTGATTCTAAGACAACATTTTCATACTTTTGTATTTCTTTTGTTACATTTTTTTCTAAACCAATATCTTGAAGAAGTTGCTCTGCATTAAAAACTGTACATAAAATAGGCTCTTTCTCAATATCTACATATGTTGTATTCGTAACTTTGGAAGTTCTCTCTTCAGAGTATCTTAGTTCATTTGTAGCTTTCTCGATAATATTTACCATATCTTTTACTAATAAACCTACTTTTTTATTACTAAATTCACAATAAACGATAAGTTTATACTCAGAGATATCTCGGGCTTTATTTCCTAACCAAACATCTAAATTTACTAATGTTATAGGTTCACCTCTTATTGTTGCAATTCCTGCGATTACATCACTATCTGAGGGGGTATCATTTATAGAGACATCAGAAGTAATTATAAAAGCTTTTACTTTTGCAATATTTATAGCATATACGCTATCATCACCTGTGTAAAATACTGCGAATTGTTGAATAACATTTTTTAAAACTTTATTTTCATTTTTATTTTTATCTAATGAACTTAACATGAAAACCCCTTTTTATTATCTTATACAAATATTATATCGATTTTGACTTCAAGTTATTTTATTTAAAGAGTATATTTTATATTTTTCTTTTTTATTAATTTAGTGCATCATTAACATCAGATAGACAAACAACTTCTGCAGGTAACAAATCATCAATATGTATATCACCGATTCGAACTCTAACTAATCTCAAAGTAGGAAAGCCAACAGCAGCAGTCATTTTTCTAACCTGACGTTTTTTACCCTCGCATACCGTAATAGATACCCAACTAGTTGGACCATGTCTTGAGTCACGAATATTACGTCCACGATTAGGCAAGTTAGGCTCACCTTTTAAAGCAAAGGATTTACAAGGAAGAGTTAAATACTTTTTTCCACTTACAGTAATCTCTACACCATTTTGTAACTTCGATACTGCTTCATCTGTAATCACTCCATCTACTTGAGCGTAATACTCTTTTTCTATAGATTTGTTTCTTACTTTATGACTTGTTACTCCATCAGTTGTAAGTAATAGTAAGCCTTCTGAGTCATGGTCTAACCTACCAATAGCCATAGTTCCTTTGGGAAAGTCATAAAAATCGCCAAGTAGGCTTTTGTTTTTCATTTTTTCTTGAATAAACTGGCTTAAACAGCCATGTGGTTTAAACATCTTAAAATGATGGTGAGTATTGTCTAAATCATTTTCTTGTATTTCGTTTTCTTGTTTTGAGATAGTTTATTCCTTTTGATAGTTTTGTTATAGATTTTTTTATCTGGAATAATATTTAAATTAAATAGTTTAGTCAATGTTACTAAACTATAGAGTGTAAATTTGACATCTATTTAGTTTTGATATATAATATTTATATACTAAATTATAGGATATAAATATGTTATCTTTAGAACAATTAGAAAAACAACAAGTAGGACTTAGACTTCCTAAATATCTAATAGATGAATTAGATGAGCTTACAAAAGAGTATTCATTAAATAGAAGTGATTTGATTACTGAATCAGTTAAAGCTTTTTTAGTTGAGCAAAAACACAAAAAATTTTATTCAGATTTTGACCAATCAGCAAAAGAATTAAAATCAATTTTAAATAAAGAAACAAATGAAACAAGTTTAGATGAGCTAATAAATGAACTTTAAACTTATAACCACTCCACAATTTGTAAAATCAGTTAAAAAACTTTCCAAGAAATACAAACAAATAAAAAATGATTTACAAAATATACAAAAAGAAATAGAAAATGAGAACTTCATAGATTTAGGATATAGCTGTTTTAAACTAAGACTTGCAAACTCATCTATACCGACAGGAAAAAGTGGAGGTTTTAGAGTGATCTACTATAAAAAAATAGAAGATAAAATCTATCTTTTAGAAATATACTCTAAAACAGAGCTAGAAAACATAGATGATTCTAAAATCATTGAAATTTTGAAGGATAATGATTTATAGAAAGTGGAAAGTCAATACCTGACCTATTTCAGGGAAGTGCTAATCATAAGATTGTTGTCTATGTTTAAAATCAACAACTGCAATAATCAGTTTATCATCTTCGATAAGATAAAAAAGTCTATAATTTCCAATCCTATATCTATAATAACCTTCAAGATTATCTTTTAACTTTTTAATATTTGTTCCATAAAAAGGATTTTCTCTAAGTTGAGGATAAACAAAGTTTTTGATTTTTAAATAAAGTTTTTTATCTATCTTTTTTTTAACTTTTTCAAAAGTTTTAGTTTCAGCAATTTGATACTTAGACAATTGCGTAATCACCATTTTTAAAGTCATCTAAACCATTCATGAGATTTTGAACTAGTTCTTTATCATCCATTATTTCAGCCATCTCGTCATTCTCTACAAATTGTGATGATGTTAAGTATTGTATTGTTGCAAACTCTATGAAATTTGAAAGATTTCTTTTTTGACCTTCAGCTGCAAGTTTTATCATATCATAAACTGAATCATCTACTCTCATAGTTACTGTTTTCATAGTATATCCTTTGAATATTTTCTAATACTATTGTATTCAATTTTATTCAAAATGTCAATTAAACTAAGGGCTTAGGTGTTGAATTGTGAATTTAGTTTTAAAAGTGGAAATTCATGACCTGACCCCTATTTTTTTGGATATTTTGTTAGAATAATAGCGTATATGTTTTTTGAAAGAGGTAATAGATTATAACTTTCATCCTATATATATAAATTGCTTTAAAATTAACAAATACTTTTATCAATGATAAAGAAACAAATTAAATAGGACATATCCATGCATTTAAAGGTGAAATTACTGAATTAACATTTTGAGTAAAGTGTTCTTGCTTATAGTAAGCCCCAATGTACAATATATATTCAAAATCAATTGATAACTTTTTATAAATTATATTCTCTGTTGCACAAGAATATAATAATGCCACGGAGATATCTTTATCATCTTTTTTTGCTTTCACAGTAATATATTCTCCTTCACTTATAGGGTCAGTAAAGTCATAACAACTCCATCCATTATCTCTAAGTTTTAAAATAACTTCATTATTCATTTTATCAGATAAAATACCTGCTCTAATTAACCAACCATCGTCTGAAGCTGTTGTATTAAAAGGTAAAGCATCTGAAATTTGTTGAGTTACAATTATTCGTTGTTTAATAGCTTGATAGTTTAAACAACTAAATATTTCATTTCTAAAAGATTCTGTACTTTTATCTTCGACAGGGGGAAATATACTAACCTTATTATTCTCTAAAGCAAAAGCTTCTACAAAAAGCATTGCTTGAATTAGCCCTATGATTCTAAAAAAATTACTTGGTTTTTCCCATTCTTTTGATTTAGCATGAGCAAAAATATGCCTATTAAAACCTGATTTTTTTTCATATTTATCAGTTTTTCTGTAGAATGAGCTTTTTAACCAACTTCTAATTAATTCTAATAGATAAACCCTTTCATTTAAAACTTTTAACGTAGAGATTTCCTCATACTCTGTAGGAACCCAATCAGCATTATTAAAATGCAAACTTATCACTCTTTTATTTGCATTATCAAAACACTTATTAATTTTTTCCATAGTTTTTAATTCATTTTCATTTTTCAAACATAAAATGGAATTAAGAAAGTCTTCAATAATAGGAATAAGCGAAGCAATTGCAACTATTTTCATTCCACTATAAAAAGCAAATACACATTCCCTAATTAATGGTACATGTTTTTTAAATATTTGAGATTGAGTCATCCTCTTTTCTATCATAGGAATTATATTAGAAAAAGTATATAGTTCAGGAAGTAACCTTTCAAATTCTTCCTCACATTCAGTTATACTTTTATTATCAAAGCTATAAATTAATTCATTAATTTTTCCTATTGGAAAATAAGGAGGATAAAACCAGTCAACTTTATGCCACAAAGACTCTTGATGTTCTAACGCTGTTTTATTTTTTTTGAAACTTGATAAACTATCAAGTTTTAATCTAGGAAATAAAGCTTTTTTACTACTGATAACTATGCAAATAGCATCTAGTTCAGAACTAAATCCAAATTTCTCTTCTTTTATTGAGGTCAATTTGATTTCTTTTTCTTCACAAAAAGACTTAATATTTTCTATATTGATATTATCCCAAGTATCTTTAAAGCGATTAAAAATAGTGATAAATTCTTTTTTAGTTGATTCCATTATTTACTCCAAATAAATTAAATAATTTTATCTAAAAAAAGAAAAGTAACTTATATATATTACAAAATGAAAGAAATTAGTAGATATTTGTTTTAAACAAACGAAGAAAAGAAAATTAGCGAGGGAGTTTACATGAAGTAAAAGACCAACGCTAATTTTGTTTCATGATACGGTATCAAGTAAAAAAATACTGATTTATATTATTCCCACTCGATAGTTGCTGGTGGCTTAGAAGAAATATCATAAACAACTCTGTTGATTCCATCAACTTCATTGATGATTCTTCTTGAGATTGTTTCTAAAATATCATGAGGGATATGAGCAAATGTTGCTGTCATACCATCAGTTGCTTCTACAATTCTAACACAAACTGTGTTATCGTAAGTTCTGTTATCACCCATAACACCTACTGATTTTACGTTTAGTAAAACTGTAAATGCTTGCCATGTTTTGTCGTATAATCCAGTAGCATGTAATACGTCTAACATAATAGTATCAGCTTTTCTTAAAAGCTCTAAGTCAGGCTTATTTACATCTCCCATAACTCTAATAGCTAGTCCTGGTCCAGGGAAAGGATGTCTTCCAATCATATCTTTTGGAAGTCCAAGCTCTAATCCTAAAAGTCTTACTTCATCTTTGAAGATTTCTCTTAAAGGCTCGATTAACTCAAATGTCATCCAATCAGGTAATCCACCTACATTGTGGTGAGATTTGATAGTCTTAGATGGTCCTTTTACAGATACAGACTCAATAACATCTGTATATAAAGTACCTTGTGCTAAGAACTGAATACCATCGTGTTTTTTAGCTTCTTCATCAAATACTTCAATGAAAGTCTCACCGATGATTTTTCTTTTTGTTTCAGGATCTGTAACACCTGCAAGTCTAGAAAGGAAAGTTTCACTAGCATCAACAGTGATTAAAGGAACACCTCTTGATTTAAACATAGCTTCAACTTGTGGTCTTTCATTTGCTCTTAAAAGTCCATTATCAACAAATACAGGGATTAGTTGGTCACCAATAGCTTCTGCTAAAAGTGTAGCAACAACAGATGAGTCAACACCACCTGATACACCACATAATACTTTTTTAGATCCTACTTGGTCTTGGATTTTTTTGATTTGCTCTTTTGCAAATGAACCCATATTCCATGTAGATTCACATCCACAAATATGTTTTGCGAAGTTTTTAAGAAGTTTAGAACCCTCATCTGAGTGGTAAACTTCTGGGTGGAATTGGAATGCATAAATTAATCTATCAAGATCAGCAATAGCTGCATAAGGAGAGTTTTCAGAAGTAGCAATTTTTTCAAATCCTGAGGGATTTTTTCAACTCTATCTCCGTGAGACATCCATACAGTTTGACCATCTGTTGTATCTTTGAAAATATCAGATTGCTTTTCAAAGTTTAGTTTAGCTTTTCCATACTCATGGTGATCAGCTGGAATAACAGATCCACCAAAGTGTTGAGAAATAAGCTGCATACCATAACAGATTCCTAGAATTGGAAGTCCAAGCTCAAATACAGTTGCATCTGGGTGATATGAATCTTCTGCATAAACTGACGCTGGACCACCTGAAAGGATAATTCCCTTAGGAGTTCTTGCCATAATATCTTCAATACTTTCAGAATAAGGTACTATCTCAGAATATACACCAGATTCTCTAAGTTTTCTAGCAATAATTTGTGTATATTGACTACCAAAATCTAAAACTACTATTGGTACATGTTTCATATTTTTATATCCTCTATGTGATTAAATAAAATCATTAATAAGAGCAGATTATATCCAAGTAGAGGTAAATTTATAGTTAAGTGATAAAAAGAAAACTTTTTTCTTTAAGAGTAAAAAAAGCTCCTACATAAAGTAGAAGCTTTTTAAAGTATTTATTATTAGAGCCTATAGATAGTATAAGAATAATGACGTTGCAAGAATAACTGCAACCCACATTACCATTCCACCAATAGAACGGAAGTTTGACAAGAATCCATCTGCACCAAAAAATCTAACAGTAGAGATTTTAGCAGTTTGGATTAGTTGTCCAGATTGTACTTGAACTGCTCCATAGAATGAAGTCCATACATTAACAACTCCATAAATTGCTTTAGGGAATAGTTTTCTATATAGCCACTCAGCATCAATATTTACTGATTTAAGCTCAGGTGGATAAATATGTGCTAGTTTTAGCCATACAAATGCAAGAGCTGAGAAGAATAACAGTTGTAACTGAGTTAATACGTGTGTTGTATCATACACTTTGTAATCCATTTCCCAAGGCAATAGTGAATAGAACTGTTGAGGGAAACAACCAATAGCAACACAAAGTACTGCACTTAAACTCATTGCCCAAAGCATATTTTTTGGTGCCTCTTTTGCCGTTTTAACAAATTTTGATTCATGTGCAAAGAATGCAAAGAATGGAATCTTAATACCAGCATGGTGGAATACACCAGCAGCAGCGAATAATAAGATTAACCATACCCCATAGTACCCTTCAAGTAATACCGCACTAACAATAATAGACTTAGTAACAAATCCACTAAATAGAGGGAAGGCTGAAATCGAAGCAGCTCCGATTATACAAAGCCATGCTGTTTTTGGCATCTTTTTATATAAGTTTCCAAGCTCAGATCCACGCATCTCTCCGGTTGACCATAGAACTGCTCCCATTGTCATCATCAATAAACCTTTAAAGATTACATCAGCAAAGGCATGCGCTACTGCACCATTTAGAGCTAACTCGCTAACTCTGTACCAATACCAATACCAACTACCATAAATCCTATCTGGTTAATAAGACTGTATGTAAGTACTCTTCTTAGGTCATTTTCAATAACCGCATAATAGATTGGGAAGAATGCCATAGTAGCACCAATATAAATAAGTATTTCTTCACCTGCAAATGATCTTGCCAGTGCATAAACTGCAACTTTTGTAGTAAATGAACTTAAAAATACTGTACCACTTTCTGTTGCTTCTGGATAAGCATCTGTAAGCCAGTTGTGTAAAAATGGAAAAGCACTTTTAATACCAAAGGCTAAGAAGAATAACCAAGCACCAGGTGCATCTAATCCAATATGATTAAAGTTTAGATTTCCAACTGAATTATAGTATACGATAATACCTGCTAACAGTAATAAACCTGAAATAATCTGTATAGCCAAGTATCTAATACCAGCATGTAATGAGGCGTCAGTTCTTCTAGCAAAAATTAATACAGAAGACGTTAAAGCCATTAACTCCCAATAAATGAATAAAGTAAGCATATCACCTGCAAAAACAGCACCTATTGCACTACCTGCATAAGCTTGTGCAGCAAAGTGCTGAATAGTATCTTTATGATATAAAGCATAAATATTACCTAATAAACCAGCTACACAGAATAGATATCCAAATATTACTGAAAGCTTATCAACTCTAATTGGCATTAATTCATAGCCAAGTAAAGTAGCTGTATATGTATGTCCTATTTCTAAGTTATAGATACCATAGGCTGCAATAATTGGTGTTACTATCATAATAGTAGCACGTAATGAACCACGAGTAAAAATTGTTAGAATTGCTGCAATAAAAAATGTAATATTGGTAAAAAACTATCCATCAATTTTTCCTCCTGTCATTTGTTTATCTTCTTTTTTGTTTCTTGCGTAGCTGACTTATCTTTAATATCATAATAGTCTTCATCACGCATTACAACTTTTCTCATTTCTCTTGCTAATACAAGTACTACACAGGCAAGACAACCATAAAAGGCATAGAAACCTATAAACTCTTCCCATGGATGGTAAATATGCCTATGAATAATTAAATCCATAGCAAACAAAATAAAACAACAAGCGTAAAGAGCTCTTATTAGTAGTTTTACATTTTTTGGGTTATCAAATATATATTGTTTATTATCAATCATGGTAATACTTTCTCCACAAGGTTCCAAGCTGGGTTAACTAAGAAAAATAATGCTAGACAACCCGTTGTTGTGATTAAAATTGCTATTAAACTGAACTTCGGTGCCTCTTTGATTCCATTATTGTATGCTGGATCAACAGGCTTAGCAAAGAATCCTCTTATTGGTATTTCAACTAAGTAGAATAAATTCAATAAAGAACTTACTAATAATACTATTAGTAATACCATATTGTGAGCTTCCATAGTTGCTTGTAGTAATAGCCATTTACTCCAGCTTCCTCCAAGTGGTGGTAAACCAACAATTGAAAGTGCTGCTAGTAGAAATGCTATCATTGTAATTGGCATTGCTCTACCTATTCCGTTTAATTCAGAAACTTTCGTTTTATGAGCAGCAACTAAAATTGCACCAGCACAGAAGAATAAAGTAATCTTTGCAAAGGCATGCATAGCAATATGTAAACTACCTGCTAATACTCCAGTAGCGACACCAAGCATAGCTGCTAAAATAATATAAGACAATTGACTAATTGTCGAATAAGCTAATCTTGCTTTTAAGTTATCTTTTGTCATAGCAATAATTGAAGCACTAATAATAGTAAATCCAGCTAATAGTGAAAGCCAATAAGCTGCATCTAGTGAAGCAATTAAATCAATACCAAAAACATAAACTGAAACTTTTAAAATAGTAAATACACCAGCTTTAACTACGGCAACTGCATGTAGTAAAGAAGAAACTGGTGTCGGTGCTACCATTGCAGCAGGTAACCATCTATGAAATGGCATAATTGCAGCTTTTCCTGTACCAAAAACAAAAAGTAAAAGTAAGCCACCTAAAATAGCAGGTTCTGCTTTTCCAGCTAAAATTCCACCTGCTGTAAACTCTAAAGTACCTGTTATTGACCAAGTCCAAATAATCGCTAAAAGCAAGAATCCAATTGAAGTTGTCATTAAGATACCTAAGTAAGTCCAACCTGCACGCCTAGCTGCTTCTGTTCCTGCATGAGTAACTAATGGCAATGTAAATAGTGTTAATAACTCATAAGCTAAAAATAGTGTTAATAAGTTAGCTGATAAAGCTAAAGCCATAGTAGCAAAAATAGATATTGCAAAGGCGAAATAGAATCTTGTTTGATTCTTTTCATGATGACCTCTCATATATCCAATAGCATATAAAGATGTCACAGGCCATAAAAAACCTGCAACAAGTGTAAAGATTAAACCTAAAGGTTCAAGTTCTAAAGCAATAGATAAACCAGGAAATGGCTCAAGTAACGTTAGTCTAACTGTTTGCTCAAAATCATAATTTAGTGCTAATGTAACAACTGTTAAGAATAGAGATATCCCCCCTACTATTGTTACTGTTTCACGAACATTTTCGTTTTTTCGGCATACCAATACACCAACTGCTGTTAGTAAAGGTATAACCAAGATTAAAATATAAAGTGTTTCAATACTCATGGTCTCACCCCTATTAACTGATCTACTGCCATTGTTGATATTCCCATACTTACATCACTGTCTAAACCAAAATAAATATTTGCCAATGCAAATACCCATAATGTAACAACCATTGATGTAGGCATACTCTTTCTTTCTACTCCTTCGGGAGCAGCTTTAAAGTAAGCAACCTCAATAACTCTACCTACATAAATTACTGTAAGTATTGAAGCTACTAATATTAATAGTGCTATTGGCCATAAAGAGGCTTCTAATAAAGCAGTAATTAAATACCATTTACTAACAAAACCAGCAGTACCAGGAACACCGATTAAACTCAGCCCTCCAATAGTAAATGCAGCCATTGTAAATGGCATTGTTTTACCAGTACCCGCTAAAGAAGCCAACTCTGTAGTTGCAAATCTATAGAAGATAATTCCCAGTGCCATGAATAAAGTTCCCTTAATTAAAGCATGATTAAACATATGTAATAAGGCAGCAACAAAACCTGGGTGACTTGCAAGTCCTATAGCTAATAATATATAACCAATTTGTGCAATACTTGAGTATGCAAGCATTCTTTTTACATTACTTTGGAAAATAGCATAAATTGATCCACCTAAAACACCTAAAGTTCCTAAGAACATTAAGATTTTATCAAATGGCATATCAAGTAATGAGAATTCAATACCAAAGATAGTTAATTGGAATCTAATCATTACATAAACAGCTACTTTAGTTGCAGTAGCAGCTAAGAATGTAGAAACTACAGATGGACTATAAGCATATGCATTTGGTAACCATTGATGTAGTGGAAGCATAGCAGCTTTAATACCAACACCAATTGTAATAAATGCAAAACCTGCTCTAATAGCACTTGTATCTGCAACTGCTGGCAGTCTTTGTGCTAAATCACTCATATTTAAAGTACCTGTCATAACATATAAAAATGCAATACCAATTAAGATAAACGTAGCACCAATTGTACCCATAATAAGATATTGATACGATGCGTGTAATGCACGTCTATCTCGTCCCATACTTATAATTGCATAAGTTGAAAGAGAAGAAATCTCTAAAAATACGAAAACATTAAATGCATCACCAGTGATACTAATACCAATAAGTCCTGCAAATACTAATAAAAATGCAGAGTAAAATAGAACTTGCTTACCATCAGCAATCTCTTTTTCAACACTTCTTAAAGCATAAAAACTCACAAGTGAAGCTGAACCAGTAAGAATTAATAACATTAAAGCAGTTAAAGCATCAATCTTAAGTTCAATTCCAAGTGGAGCATCCCAACCTCCAAGTTTGTAACTTAATACAGCAACATCTTGAAGCATTTGTAACATGCTAACCGAAGCATAAAAACAAAATAGAGATGTTAATAAAGTAATTAACCAAGCACCTTTTCTACTACCAATTACTACAATTAATGCCGCGGCAAGAAGTGGCGCAACAACAACAAGAACAGGTAAGTGTGTTATTTCATTCATTTAGACTCCTGTTTTTGTTTAATGTGAAAGTCATCTTTATCATCCATATCATGGATATCATCCTCATCCATACTTCCATAAGCTTCTTTTATTCGTACAATTAATGCTAAACCAACAGATGTAGTTGCAACACCAACAACAATTGCTGTAAGAATAAGTACGTGAGGTAAAGGGTTAGAATACACATCAACATTATCAGTAATAATGGGAGGGCTCCCTTCTGTTATTTTTCCAAATGTAATATATAGAATAAATACAGATGCTTGAAAAACAGAAAGTCCAATCAGTTTTTTGATTAAATTAGATGATGCAATTACCATATATAATCCCATCATCATTAAAAAAATCACTATATAGTAATTAAAATGTCCTAATAACTCATTCATTATGATTCACCCCAGAAAAAGAATAAAAGATTAACAATACTGTTGAAAATACTGCTAATCCAACACCAGCTTCAACTAGTAAAATACCCATATGTTGACCACTTACTGGATTTGAAGATAATGCGTTATAGTCTAAGAATGGCTTATCTGCTAATAAACTTGCCAATCCTGTTACACCATAAATCAAAACACCTAGTGCAGCGAACCTTGGTAAGATAGTAGATGGGATCACTTTTCTTGCATAGCTTTCTCCGAAAACTAAACTGTAAAGAATAATCCCACTAGCAAAAATTACACCTGCTTGGAATCCTCCTCCAGCTCCAAAATCCCCATGAAACTGAACATAAAGTCCAAAAATTAAGATTAAGGCAATAAAAGGTTTAACTACCACCCATAAAACTGTGTTTTGTTCTGGCTCATGCTTAGGTTCAACATGTCCCATACCAAGTAATAATAGTACCGCAACACCAGCACTAAAAATAACTACTGTTTCACCAAATGTATCATATCCTCTGAAACTTGCAAGAACAGCAGTAACAACATTTGGAATATCAATTTTTTCTTGTGTTAAAGCAATAAACTCAGGGGCAACATGTAAATGAACTGGTGCATTTGCATCTCCCATATTTGGGAAATCAGAAACACCATAAATTAACGCAGCACCTGTTAAAGCTACAATAAATAAACCTAAAGTTGAATGACGATGCTTTGCATTTTCAAATGCTCCTGTAAGTCTTAAAGCAGCTAACATTAGTACAGTAGAAAAACCAGCACCAACAGCAGCTTCTGTAAAGGCAACATCAACTGCATCTAAATCAAGAAACAATAAAGCTGTAACAAAACTAAATATACCAAATAGCATAGTAGCAGCAAATAAATTTGTTATTTTAATAGCAGCAGTAACAATTAACACTAAGAAAGCCAATAAGCAAACATCAATTATTAGATGAAGATTTTCTATCACTTTGACTCCTTATCTGAAAGTTCACTTTGCGTTTGAGATTCATTTTTTTGAGTATTTTTTGTTTCCATTTCTGGATTAACTCCACCATGGGCAGCTGCTCGACATAATGCATGAGTAATTGTAGGGTTTGAAACCACCATAATTACAATAATAAGCACTAATTTTGCAGAATCTAATGTTAATCCAGTATCAAGCATAATACCAATTATTAACAATGGAGCGGCAAGTGATTCTGTAACACTAGCTGCATGTAATCTTGTGTAAAAATCAGGAAGTCTTAGTAAACCTATTGCACCTGTTAAAGTGAATATACCTCCAAGAAGCAAACAAATATTACTTAATATATCAATAATCATGATTGTTCTCCTTCTGGGTTATATTGTTCAAAGAAACGCATTACAGCAAGAGTTCCAACAAAGTTAACTAGTGCATACATTAATGCAATATCAATATAACTAAACCAACCCAAAGCATGACCACCTACTACAATTAATAGAACTGTTTTTGTTCCAAAAGAGTTAACAGCTAATATTCGATCATAGATATTTGGCCCTAAAAAGGCACGAATTAAAGTTAATGCTAATGTTATTAGCAAGGCAATTACAGCAGCGGCAATCATTGTTTCTCCTCCAAGCAACTAAGACGTCTTTCCATATCACCTTCTTCTAATTCATCAAGTCCTTCTGAATTTAATGCATGAACAATAAAATAATCTTCACCAATTTCAGTAGTTACTGTACCAGGTGTCAAAGTTATTGAATTGGCATAAATAGTTTTGATTAATGGGTCCTTGATAGATACTTTAATCTTACGAGAAGCTGGTTTAATTGGCAGTGATGGATTCCAGATACGTTTAGCAACATCAATGTTGGTAATAATAACCTGCCAAATAAGCCATCCAAGGTAAGAAATAAACTTCATGGAGAACAACATACGAACTGGAGCGTTGTCATTACGATCCATACGACTAACCAGCCAAGTAACCAGAACAACAGATGCTAGACCTAAAGTCAGCAAAAGAAAACTGGTATGACCAGATAACAACATCCAAAATAGGATTAGAGTACAAGCTAGTATAATATATTTCATGTTTGGATTTTAACCAAACGCAATTTAAATGTCAAGAAATTGTAAAGATATTGTAAACTTTGAGTATGAAATTCCTATTATAAGACTATTCATGAAAAAAAGTGTAAAAAAATGTAAATTTTTTCTTGTTTTTTATTGATTTCTTCATAGCTAAAGTAGTTGTTTAAAGACCCTTTAATAAAAGGATCTTATTTATAATAATTGTTTATAATTTATAAAGTTAGTTTTCTTTAATAAAGTGTGCGCCAAGAGATTTTTCTCTGTTTAAAGCTGATGTTAAAATAGCTTTTGCAGTAAGAAGTCTTAAAAAAAGCAGTCTACCGACATCCTCTTGCAGATATTTTTCAAGCAACTCTAAAGTTTCCTTAATTTTTTTAGGGTTTCTTACAATTGATGCAGTATCCCACATCGACTTTCGTAAACAATTTTTGATTTCTTTATCAATATCCTTGTTTCTCACATATGCTTTTATATCTTTCATATAACTTTCATACGATATTTTAAAATTATTTTTTATAGAATCTTCAACTGCAATTGAAGAAAATACTACACCCTCAAGTAAAGAATTTGAAGCTAATCTATTTGCACCATGCACCCCAGTACAAGCTGCTTCACCAATAGCATATAAGTTTTTCATACCTTTAACTTTTGCATCAAGTGTAGTTTCTATTCCTCCCATACTATAGTGAAAAGCAGGAGAAATTGGAACTTTATCATAAGGCAATTCATAACCTAAGTCTTTTAAATTTGCATAGATATTTGGAAATCTTTTTTGAAAGGCTTCTTTTTCAAAGTTTTCAAAAGATAGATATATTTTTGAACCAGTTTTTTTATGATAATCAAAAATCGACCTACTTACTACATCTCTTGGAGCTAACTCCCCATCTTTATGATAAGTAAATAAAAATCTATTATCTTGCTCATCAACGATAAAAGCACCCTCACCTCTTAAAGCCTCACTTAAAAGTGGCTTTCTAGCAAAATGTGTTCCTTTTACAACTGTTGGGTGAAACTGCATCATTTCCATATCTTTTAAAGATAAACCTTTTTCTAAAATGATACCTTGAATTTCACCTGCAATTGCAGTTGAGTTTGTATGATATCTATAAATAGAACCAACTCCACCACTTGCAATAATTGTATTATGAGCATAGGCTACTTTTTGTTCTGTTTCACTTACGAAGTATTGAATTCCATAACAAATATCATCTTGAATTAGTAAGTCATTTACAACTGTATTGTTTACTATTTCATGTTTGCATTGAGATAATAAGAAAGTATGTATCATTCTTCCTGTTGCATCACCATCTGCATGTAAAATTCTGCTTCTACTATGAGCTGCTTCTTTTGTATAAGCTAGTTCACCTTTTGAATTTAAATCAAACTGTAAACCTGAATTTATCAAGCTTTTTACTGCTTCTTGTGATTTTGCACTTAAAAGTTCAACTGCACTTTTGTCATTGTGATTAACACCTGCTGTAAGAGTATCTTGAATATGATCTTTTATATCATCGTCATTTACAGCACTTGCTATTCCACCTTGAGCCCAATATGTATTACAATCAACTGGCTCTTTTTTACAAAGTATTAAAACTTTTTTATCCTCAGGAATTAATCTTGCAGCATTTAAACCTGCAATTCCTGTACCTATAATAATATAATCATAAACCATTAGTTTTTTTCTTCTTTTAAATTTTGAGATTTATCACTATCGTTTATATAAACTGGATCTCCTTTGTATCCACACCCATTAAAAGATAATATAAATCCTGCTATAATAAAGTAAATTAAATATTTCATATTTTTTGTTACATCCTGTGTACAATATAATTTGCTTAATGCTACTAAAGAAATACTAATAAAAACCTTATTAAAGGGGACATACACCCATGCAAGAAGAAGAACTTCTAACATTTAAACAAGAACTTAAAAAAAGTTTTTTCACTTTTGAAGATAAAAAAGTAAATAGAAATATACCAAATTATAGCACTTTTAAAACAACAAATAATGTACTTACTAATATAGCAAACAAAAGAGAATTCTCAGAAGTTAGAAAAAGATATAGAGTTCATAATTTTTTAGAAAAGATACTTATCAAAAAGATATTAAACTATATTTTATTCGCTTTTTATAGAAATGAGAAACTTTCAATTGCAGTTTTACACCCTGTAGCCCAAAGTGAATTGAACTATCAAAAAAAGATGATTATGGATTATGCAAAAATGGTTCCTGATTTTAAAGATATAAAAGAAGTAGCTGTTTTTAGATATGATAAATTATACTCTTTTAGTAAAAACTTTGACAAAAAAAGCTTTGATGAATTTACTTCGCCCTTTAAAGAAAAAAAAGAAAGTGAACCAGAACCTTTTTATAATGAAAGAGCCCATGGAATTTTTCAAAATAAAATAAAAGATGAAAAGCTACATGCAAAACTTGAAGAGATAAGACAAATTATAAAAAGCTCTTAAGTAAAGCTTCTCTTCTTTTGTAATCAGGACAATAAAACTCAACTAAATCCCAAAACTTTTTTGAATGATTTTTATGTTTGATATGAGCTAATTCATGTATAACCACATATTCCATAACTTCTATGGGAAATTTACAAAGTTGGGTGTTGAAGTTTAGTCCATTTTTGTGATTACATGAACCCCAAGTGTTTTTGTTTTTTCTATACTTTATTGAAGTTGGGTATAGTTTCATTCTTTTTGAGTGTTTATCAACTAAATAAGGAATATACTCTTTTGAAAGGTTTTTATAATAAGTATCTAAATCTTTAACATTATAATCTGATTTTTTTTGAACTTTCCCAAAATATAAAAACTCATCATCCTTTAAACTATTTTTTTCTAGTTTTTTTAAACCTTCTAAAATCCAGTCTTTCTTTTTTTCTATTAAATTTAGTGCGTCAAACTTTGTGAAGTACGTATTTGCCTTTATTTGAATACTATTTTTTGAAGTTACTCTAAGATAACAATGTTTCATTCTTTTTTTATTTAAAAGTTCAACATTTAGACTTAAAGAATCCATATTTATTTGAAAAGTCACACTATACCTTAAGTATTATTTTTGTATAATCTGCGAATTATATCATAAAAATATAATGTAAATTATATGTGAGGAAGAAGATTTATGAAAATTGCAAAAAGAATGGAGAATCTGTCTCCATCGGTTACTATGGCAATTACTGCCTTAGGTAGAGAGCTTAAAGCTCAAGGTAAAGACATATTAAGTTTTAGTGCAGGTGAGCCTGATTTCAATACTCCTGATGTTATTAAACAATCAGCTATTAAAGCTATCGAAGATGGCTACACTAAATACACTGCAGTAGAAGGAATTACCGAAACCAAACAAGCAATTATTAATAAACTTAACAGAGATCATGGTTTAGAGTATTCATTAGAACACATTGTTGTTAGTAATGGAGCTAAACACTCATTATTTAACCTTTTCCAATTACTAATTGAAGAAGGTGATGAAGTAATTATTCCTGCTCCTTACTGGGTTACATACCCTGAGCAAGTAAAATACTCTGATGGTGTTCCTGTATTTATTGAAACTGATGATACTACTTCATTTAAAGTAACTGCAAAGCAAGTAAAAGCAGCTATTACTGATAAAACAAAAGTATTATTATTAAACTCACCATCAAACCCAACTGGTGCTGTATATACTAAAGAAGAGTTATTAGCAATTGGTGAAGTTTTGAAAGGTACTGACATTTTAGTATTCTCTGATGAGATGTATGAAAAAATCATGTACAATGGTGAAGAGTTCACTGCAGCAGCTAGTGTTAGTGATGATATGTTTGAAAGAACTGTAACAATTAACGGTTTAAGTAAATCAGTTGCTATGACTGGTTGGAGATTTGGATATATCGCAACTCCTAAAACTGAGCTTGTTAGATCTATGATTAAACTTCAAGGTCAAGTTACATCAAATGTAAACTCTATTACTCAACATGCAGCAATTACTGCACTTGAAGGTCACGCGGATGCTGACATTGAGATGATGAGAAAAGCATTTGAAGAAAGAAAAGAGATTGCTGTAAAATCTTTCAATGATATTGAAGGAATTTCTTGTATTGAACCACAAGGAGCATTTTACTTATTTGTAAATATCAAAGAAATTACAGATAACTCTATGAAATTTTGTGAGCAACTTTTAGAAGACAAAGGTGTTGCTGTTGTTCCTGGACTTGCATTTGGTACGGAAGGGTATTTTAGATTCTCTTTTGCTACAGACTTAGCAAGTATTGAAGAGGGAATTAGAAGAATCAAAGATTTTGTAGAAAACAACTAATATTATGACTTTACAAAAAAGAGCAACAGTAGTTTCAACTTCTGTTGCTGCACTTCTTACACTTATGAAACTTGTGATAGGTATTGCAAGTGGTTCAGTTGCAGTTCTTGCTTCAGCTGTTGATTCAGTTCTTGATATGTTCGTATCTATTTTTAACTATTTTGCAATCTCAAACTCTGAAAAACCTGCTGATAAAACTTTTAACTATGGAAGAGGAAAAGTTGAAGCCTTAGCTTCTGTGATAGAAGGTACTATTATTACAATATCAGGTCTTTTTTTACTTTATCAAGCAGGAAGAAAAGCAATAGATGGTTCTGTATCTCAGTATATGGATATATCTATAGTTGTGATGATATTATCTATGTTTATTACAATTTTCTTAGTAATGTTTTTAAATAAAATAGCTAAAAAAACGAATTCTATGGTAATCAAAGCAGATGCCCTACACTATAAAACAGATGTATACTCAAATGCAGCTGTATTAATATCACTTTTATTAGTAAGCTTTACAGGATATGAAATAATTGATGTTATTGTAGGTGGAGCTATTGCTTTATTTATTATTTACTCTGCTTATGAGCTTATTCATGATGGAATTTTAGTTTTACTTGATAGAGCTGTTGATGATGAAGTTGTTCTTGGAATTGAAAAAGTTATCAGAAACAATGATAGAGTAAATACTTACCATTTACTAAAAACAAGAGAAGCTGGTCATCAAACATTTGTTGAAGTTCATCTTGTTTTTGACTGTATTATAACCTTAATGGATGCCCACAGAGCAAGTGATGATATAGAAAGAAGAATAAAAAAGCTTGATGAAAAAAGAGATTGGGTTATAAATATTCATATGGATCCATATGATGACTTCACAATGGATGAGAAATAAAATGAAACTTGTATTTAGTATTTTCTTAATACTTTTTACAAGTACCCTACTTTCAAATGAAATAAACTTTCAAACTGCAAAACTATACAAAGATGACATAAGTGCCCAACAAGCATATAAAATGCAACAAAATGGTGCTTTACTAATTGATGTTAGAACAAAGCGTGAGTTTAATACCCTAAGATCTAAAGACTCATACAATATCCCTATTTTTTATGAAAAAAACAAACAAAGGGTTTTTAATAAAAACTTTCTAAAAGAGATTTATTTATATGCAAAAAAAGACATAAACAAAGAAATAATTCTTATTTGTAGAAGTGGTTCAAGAACAAAACTTGCTTCAAATCTACTAGCTTACCAAGGCTTTAAAAATATTTATAATGTAAAATATGGCTTTGACTTTGACTGGATAAAACAAAAGCTTCCAACTACTAAGTAGTTTTAGTCTAAGACTTACAAAATATATACTAAATAGCAATAAATAACATATAAACTTCACTCATTCAATATTTTTATTATTAAAAAAAGCTATAATATATAATAATTTTTGAAATTAAAGGAATATAGTGAATTTTATAAATATATTAGGAGCAAGTGGAAGTAAGACTAAAGATACAGGAACAACATCATTTCAAATATTTACAGATATTTTAATTGATGCAGGGAATGTAATTAGTATTTTAGGTGAAGAGGCTATAAAAATAAATCATATATTTTTGACACATTCCCACTCTGATCATATTCTTGATTTGCCTTTTATAATAGAAAGCTTTTTTGAAAGCAGAAAAGAGACTTTATATATTTATGCTTCTAAAGAAACTATAAAATCACTAAAAGAACATACTTTCAATGACTCAATTTGGCCAGATTTTTCTAAAATAAATCTTCTAAATAGTGATAAAAAAGCACTAGAATTTATAGAAATAGAACCAAATCAAACACTAATATTTGGCCCTTACCAAATCACAGCTTTTAATGCTAATCATATTCCAGGAGCTTATGGTTATGAAATAATAAAAGACAAACATATTGGATATATTATAAGTGGTGATACATATGAAAATCAAGAACTGATTGATAGAATAAATAACAACGATAAAATAAAAGCTGTTTTAATAGAGTGTTCTTTCCCTAATCATATGGAAAAGTTAGCCTATGACAGTAAACACTTAACACCAAAACTTGTTTCAAAAATAGTAAAACAACTCAAAAGAGATGATATTCAAGTATTTTTATATCACCTAAAACCTCTTTATTATAAAAAAATGGCAGAAGAGATTAAAGACTTAGAAATACTAAAAAATGGTGGAAAAATTCTACAAGAAGGTGATGTCATTCATGTTGATAAAGGACTCTATGAAAGAGACTTGATAAGTCAATATAAATTTGAAAGAATAATGGAAGTAAATCTTGAACTATCAAGTGAAATAGACAAAGATAAGCTATTTGAAATGATTCTTACTTTAACAAGAGAGCTAACTCATTGTGAAGCGGGAACCTTATATATACTTTCAAAAGATAGAAAACACTTAGATTTCAAAGTAATTCAAAATGACCCTTTAGAAATATATATGGGTGGAACAAAAGATGAAATACAATGGGATTCAATACCATTATATTTAGAAGATGGTTCTAAAAACACAAAGATGGTAGCAACCACTTGTGCCCTAGAAAATGAAATCATTAATATCCCAGATGTATATGATGAAAAAAAATATGATTTTCAAGGAACTAAAAAGTTTGATAATAATACAGGATATAGATCAAAATCTATGTTAGTTATTCCCTTAGAAAATCATGAAAAAGATGTTATTGGTGTTTTACAACTGATAAATAAAACTGAGTCTTTAGAGAAAATTAAAGCCTTTACTAGTGAAGATGAAAAGATTATAAAAGCCTTAGCTTCTCAAGCTGCAATGGCACTTACAAATAGCTGGCTAATTAATTCACTAGAAGAGTTTTTAAACAGTTTTATTACTACAATAGGTCATGCTATTGATGCAAAATCTCACCATACAATGAACCACATTGCAAATGTAGAAAAAATTTCACTACTTTTAGCTCAGGCTATTAATGAAGATGAAACAATCTATAAAGACGTAAAATATACAAAGAATGATTTCCAACAAATAAAGATTGCAGCATGGATGCATGATATTGGTAAAATCTCTATGCCTGAATCAATTATTGATAAAGCTACAAAACTTTATGCCATAACAGATAGAATTAAACTTATAAAAGAAAAATTTGAGGTTTTAAAAAGAGATAGTGAAATTGCCTACTTAAAAAATGAAATTACTAAAGAAGATTATGAAAAGCAAATCAAGCAATATAAAGAAGACTACCTGTTCTTAGAAGAAACTAATATTGGTGGTGAGTTTATGGATGATGATAAAATCAAAAGAATAGAACAAATCTCAAAATACACATATATAAAAGATGGATATGAGCAAGAAATACTTGATGAAAATGAAAAGTATAATCTTTCTATTAGAAAAGGAACACTAACAAAAGAAGAGAAAGATATCATGAACAATCATGCAAAACTCTCTTTAGAAATGTTATCAAAACTTCCTTTCCCTAAAAAATATAAAAATGTTTTAGATATAGCAGCAAATCATCATGAAAAACTAAATGGAAAAGGTTATCCAAGAGGATTAAGTGATAAAGACCTTACTTTAGAAGATAGAATTATGATTTTATCTGATATATTTGAAGCCTTAACATCAAGTGATAGACCATATAAAGATGCTAAGAGACTATCAGAAGTATTTAAGATTTTATCATTTATGGTAAAAGATTATGAAATAGATGGTCAACTTCTTAAGTTCTTCCATGAGCACGAAGTTTTAAAAAAGTATGCTAATGAAAATCTAAAACCTGCACAAATTGATAAATCTGAACTTTTATTTTAAAATGAAAAAACCTGATTTAAAAAAACTATTTATATATATAAATGTAGCATTGATACTCTCAGTTGCTTTATCATTTATATATATTTTTTTACCAAAACTTCCTGATTCTATTGATAATAGACTAAGAGATTACCTTTTTACAATTAGAGGTGAAATTCCCACATCACAAAATGTTGTTATTGTTGATATTGATGAAAAATCTCTACAAGAGCTAGGTCAATGGCCTTGGTCTAGAAATAAAATCTCTCAAATACTAAATAACATGGCTGAGGCACAAGTTGCTATAATTGGTTTTGATGTTGTGTTCGCAGAAGAGGATAGTAGCTCACCTCATAAAGTACTAAATGAACTTAATATAAAAAAAGATAATATCCCAAACTATGATTTAGATTTTGCAAAAACAATCGCTTCAACTCCAACTATTCTTGGATACTTATTTGAACTTCAAGATAAAGAGTTTATAAATAAAGAAGCTCCAAGAATTCCTGCTATATATATAGAGAAAAACAAACAAATAGGTGATAATTTTCTTATAAATGCAAAAGGAGTTGTTATGAATATTCCACTTATTCAAGATAACTCTTACTCTAGTGGTTTTTTTAATAATATTCCAGATGAAGCAGGAATAATAAGAAGTGTTCCTTTGGTAATTTCATATGATGATATAATTTATCCATCATTAAGCTTAGAACTTCTTAGAATTTTACTTGATACAAATAAAGTATTTATAAATTATGATGAGCAAGGTGTCTCATCCATAGCTTTAAATAATATAGAAATTCCTACAGACAGACATGGTAGATTATTAGTAAATTTTAGGGGAAAAGAAAAAACTTTCAAATATATCTCTGCAAATGATGTATACAATAATACTTTTAATAAAAAAGACATTGAAGGAAAGATTGTCCTAATAGGAACCTCAGCAGCAGGTCTACTTGATCTTAGGGCAACTCCTTTTGAATCAGTATTTCCAGGAGTAGAAGTTCATGCAAATGTTATTGATAATATAATTCAAGGAGATTTTATATATAAAGCTTCATGGGTAGATGGGGCAAATATCTTTATAATCTTTACCTTGTCTATTTTGATTGTACTTCTAATTAAATATAGTCCTTTTTGGATGAATCCTATTATATCTGTAGTGTTTTTAGTTGGAATTACTTTTATTTTATATGAAATATTATTTACATATGGGATTGTTTTAAATATCTTCTTTCCATTACTTACCATAGTTTCAGGTGCAATTTTAGCTACATTGTTTGACTATTTTTATGAGATAAAACAAGAAGAAGCAATAAAGAAAAAGTTTGCCTCAAAAG
>CANNZV010004215.1:47316-60414 GCA_947561585.1 Caprella mutica
TCATAAGCACTTCGTCCTAAATAAAAGTTATAAAGTACATCTTGCATATTACTTAAAAACAAAGTGTTAAACTGTTCATAAGCCTTTTCATAATTTTTTTGCCTAAAATTTTTCAAAGCTACATCATACAACTTTTTTGTACTAGAAACTACAAGAGATGAAGACTCTTTTTTATTAAAAACACTTTCATTTGCAAAAGAAGATAAACAAATAAAAGGTACTAAACTATAAATTACTACTGATTTTTTCATTTTTTTAATGCCTTAAATACACCTTGAGCTTTATGAGTTATGATATCATTAGCCCCAGAGTTTTGAGTTAAACTTGAGTTAAAACTTCCACCTACACTTTTAATACTATCACTTCCGTAAAATTTACCTTCTAAATCTCCTGTGATATTTGTTCCAGATAAATTTGAAGAAAAACCTGTATTTGAAACGTTTGTACTACTATCTATATTCATATTCCACTGTGTATTTTTTGAAGAAAAATTCATAACACCACTTGTTAAAGCATTATCACCTGCACCTAAATCAAAGTTTAATGTAACTTTATTTGTAGTTGAACCATCTAAAATAATTGATTCTATTGTTCCATTACTACCATTTAAGACACTACCTATTACAGCACCTTCAAAAGTATATCTTGTATTTGAACTAGCATTTAATACATCGTCAACTACAGAAGTTGGTGTTTCAACACCTGCTACCCATGTAGCAAAAGGTGAAACAAAAAATTGACTTCCACTAGAACTTCCATCACTAAACTTTGCAGTCCAATATCCCCATGAACTATCATCATCACTTGTTAAAGGATTATCGTTTGAATCAAATACTTTAAACTCGTTATCTACGATTTTTCCATCTGGAACTGCTATTAAATACCCTGTGTTATCATTTAAATCATATTCATCATTTCCAGCTTTATATGTACTATCACCTTTTTTAGCCATTACTCCAAAAATGTCATCATTTATATAGTATGATGTATCACTTGCAATTTCTCCATCAAAACTCATAGAAATTTGATTATCTACATCTCCTTCTGAATTATTAACAGATGCTGTTCCTGTAATCTTTCCTGTTTGAGCATTTACATCTAAAGAAAGATTATTACTTGCTTTTCTCATATGAATATCGTAACTACTTGTACCATAGGTATCAGCATTAATGTAACCTTTTAGATTTGAAGTTCCACTCGTTTTTGCATCAACTATTTTGTCTTTTTCTAAAAATGAAATTCCATTTGTTTGTCCTGATGTTGTACTTGAACCAAGATTATTTCCATAAGTATTTGTTGTTTCACTATTTGATAAACTATAATTTAAAGCTTGAATATCTGAACCTAAGAAGTTTAAGTTCGCATTATTGCTTGCTGAGATATATGAATTTAAATTTGTGTTAGATGAAGAGTATGTAAAGTTATAATTATTTCTATATGATTTTACTTTTTCATTATTTCCTATTATAAACTCTTGTGCACCATTTGCATAAAAGTTTTTATATAAAGAGGTAAAAGATTTTAAGTGTGAGTTATAGTATTGAAACCCCATTGCACTTGTGTCAAGTTTTGTTTCGGTATAGTGATTTGATGAATTCTTCTTAAAACTTACACTTGCAAAATCTTTATAAACATAGATTTTTGTTTTATCTTCATTATCAACAGATCCTTTTTTACCAAATACTATTAATTCATTGTATTCTCCTTGACCCTCTGATACATCAAAAACATCTCCGTCATAATAAAAAGCAAAAACCTCTCCCATATTATCAGCTTCAACTTTATAATTACCACTTATTGTTCCACTATTTGTTGTATATGAAAAAGATATAAGATTGCTGTTATCACTTATATTAGAGTGTCCTGTATATCCACCATCTTTAGGAGTTCCTAAAGTAAATGTTTTTTCTACTTTTTTAGATAATGTTGTATTTTCTGAGTTTGGTGATACTTTTGTTAATGTTTCATCAAATGAAATTTTAGAATCTTCTCTTTTTGCAGTAAAATTACCAACTGTACCATCTGAATCTGTTTCATCTTGGTAGTTAAAACTATTAACTCTTGCATCTGAAGTCTGTCTTTCAACATATGTACCTAAAGCCTTACCAGATAAATCAAAGCTTATTGCTTCATCTTTTGCTTCATCTTCTGTATTGGTACTATCTTCTATAACATCTTCTACTTTTTTACTTATTGAAGATGAATCATTATCAGTAAAGTCATTTGAGTTATCTAAAGAATCTAAATTATCATTTGAAGTTCCACTATTAGTAAGGGAACTATCTTCATTTTTTGAGTTATTCTTTGCTGTGTTTAGATTATCATCTTTATTTTCGCCTGAGGAGTTGTTACCATCTGGTTCTAACTGATTTGATAATTCATTTAAAGTCTCTTGATTGAATTCAACAGGCTTTGACAGTGTTCCATCATCTTGAATTATAGTCATTTGATTTTGAGGTACAATCACCTGTCTGTTTTGAGAAGTTACACTAATCTCTCCACTTAAACAAGCAATAGCAGTTTGATTTGCTAAAATAACAGTTCCTCTAATTCCAATAGTAGAACTCTTTGTTCTAAGTTTGAATTTTTCCTTATTTATCTTTCCAATATTTCCAGTTATGGCTTTAAATGCACCCTTAAAAAAGTTCAAATTGGCTTTTGAATTTTTAGGAGTTTTAGTATCATATAAATATTCATTAACATCCAAAGCAGAATTTTACCAAGAGTAATAATAGTATTATCTTTGAATATTAGTTGCAATTTAGAATTACTACTTGTATTTATAATATCTTTTTCAAAGATATCCAAACCAACATTTGCAATAATTTTTTGCTCACCTCTTTGAACAGTAGCCTCACCTACTACTGTTGACACCTTTGCAATACTTGCAAAAGAGATTGTGACAAAAAAGAAAAAAAGTAAAATATGTCTCATTTTCAAACTCTTTATTTTGATTTAATAATAATATATAACCTTTATAATAGCTAATTATTTATTAATAATATACTTATATTAATAAGTGATTTAGTTAAAATTCATATTTTATGATTTTATAAAAGATATAAATAATATTTTTTTAGTTTAAATAATTTTAACTTACTTAATTTCTTAAAAGCCATATGTAACAAGTTTTTAGATAATATATCTTTTATATAAAGCTATTTAAAATATCTATTTTATGGGAGTTATTAAAATTTTATGGCATTAATCGATCTTCAAAACATAAACAAACAATACGATATTAAAACAATTTTAAAAGATGCTAACTTTACTTTAACGCAAGGTCAAAGAATTGCTGTTATTGGTCAAAATGGACAGGGAAAATCTACACTTTTTAAAATCATAATGAATCAAGTAGAACCTGATAGTGGAATACTTTCAATAGATAAATCTTTAAAAATTGAAATGCTTGACCAGCAACCAAAATTTAAATCTGGCATAAATGTAAGACAGGCTATAGAAGAGCAACTAACGGAAATCAAAAAAGCTAAAAAAGAGTACGAAGATATTACTTTACAAGTTTCAACAGATTATGAAAATCAAGACTTATTAAAAAGACAAAGCCAATTGGCAACTTTTATTGATTTTCATAATGCTTGGGATTTAGACAATACTATTGAAAGAGTACTAAAAGAGTTTCAACTAAAACAGTATGAATTTAAAGATGTAAACCTTTTAAGTGGTGGGGAGCAAAGAAGAGTTAGTCTTGCAGGACTTTTACTAAAAAAGCCTGATTTACTTTTACTTGATGAGCCTACCAACCACCTTGATGTTTATATGGTTGAGTTTCTAGAGAGTTTGCTTCTAAAAAACAACTTTACTTTATTATTTATCTCACATGATAGATACTTTATAGATAATATTGCAACATCAATTGTAGAGGTTGAAGGTGGAACTTTAAAAAGATTTAATGGCGGATACTCTTCATACCTAGAGCAAAAACAACAAATGCTTGAAAACTTGCAAAAAGACCATGAGAACTTAATAAGATTAGTAAAAAGAGAAGCTCACTGGATGCAAAGAGGTGTTACTGCTAGAAGAAAAAGAAATGAAAGAAGAAAAGCAGAGTATTTTGATTTAAAGAAAAAAGCTAAATCAAACCCAGCAGCTATTAAAAAGATGAGCGTAGAACTACAAAGAGAACAAAAAGCCTTTAATAGTGAAGAAAAACAACAAAATAAAAAGAAAATGCTTTATGAGTTAGATGATATTTGTAAAAAACTTGGAGATAAAGAATTAATCAAAGACTTTACAAGTAGGATTTTACAAAAAGACACTATTGCTATTGTAGGTCCAAATGGAAGTGGTAAATCAACTTTACTTAAAATCTTTATGGAAAAAATGCTTGTGGATAGTGGTAAATTCAAAAAAGGTGACTTCAATATAGGATATTTCGATCAGCAAAGAGAAATGCTTGATGATGATAAAAACCTAATGGAGACATTCTGTCCAAATGGTGGAGACAGAGTAGCACTAAATGACGGTAGAAATCTTCATGTTTATGGATATTTAAAAAACTTTTTATTTCCAAGAGAATACTTAGATAAAAAAAATTGGTGTTTTAAGTGGTGGTGAGAAAAACAGAGTCGCCCTAGCCTTACTTTTTACAAAAGATGTAGATTGTTTAATCTTAGATGAGCCTACAAATGACTTAGATATTCCAACTATTAATATTTTAGAAGAGTATTTACAGAACTTCCAAGGAGCTTTAATCTTTGTAAGTCACGATAGATACTTTGTAGATAAAATAGCAAAAAAATTATTTGTATTTAAAGACAATGCTCAAGTTGAGGAGAGTTTCCAAGCTTATACTGAATATTTAGAAATAGAAAAAGAAATTAGAGACTTAGAAGAGCTTGAAAGAAATACAGCTAAACAGCAAACAGCACCAAAAGCTAAAAACTCACAAAAAAAGCAAACAAAACTTTCATATAAAGATCAAAGAGATTATGATAGCCTACCCCAAGAAATAGAAGAACTTGAAGAAAAAATCGAAGAAATAAACAACTGTCTTGCAAACCCTGAATGTTATGAGCAAAAAGGAATAGTTGCTGTATCAAAAGAACTTGAAGAAACAGAAGCTATTTATGAACAAAAAGTTGAAAGATATTTAGAGCTTGAAGAGTTGATTGAAAGCTTTAATCCATAAAAAGATATAATTATTAAAATTGTGATTATTAAAAAATAAAGGAATATAATGAGTTTAAAACAGCAACTTAAAGATGATGTAAAAACTGCAATGAGAGAGAAAAATATTGTAAAAAGAGACTCTATTAGAGCTATTAATACAATGATTAAACAAATTGAAGTTGATGAGAGAAAAGAATTAAGTGATGAAGATATAATCAAATTAATTCAAAAAGGTATCAAACAAAGAGAAGAAGCTGTTACTCAATATAGTGAAGCAAATAGAGAAGATTTAGTAGCAAAAGAGCAAGAACAAATTGATATATTTGTTGAGTATCTTCCAAAACAATTAACGGATGAAGAACTTGAAAATGGTTTAAAAGAGATTATTGAGCAAGTAGGAGCTACATCAATGAAAGATATTGGTAAGATTATGGGACAAGCAACAAAGAAATTTGCAGGTGTTGCAGATGGAAAAAGAATAAACGTAACTACTAAAAAACTTTTATCATAGATTTTAAATAAGGCCAAAAATGGAAATAAATGACTTCTTAGATGATTTAACACAAAGAGAACAAAGTGATGTTAAATTAAATCAAATAGATACATTTCCCAAGTTAGTATCACTTTTACTAAAAAGAGTATCAAAAGAAAATGTTGCTCCTTTAGCAACACTCTTAAAACAATCTGTATTACCATCTATTTGTATTGAAATAGATGATGAAATAGAACATCTTTTTATAAAAATAGATGCTAATCCTGAGATTTTATTTGAAAAAGAAATACAAGAAAAAATTGAAGACTTCATCTTTAAAAGATTTGAAGCTGATAAAAAACTTGTAGTTGAAAAAACTTCTGATATATCTCAGGTTGTTACACTTATGGGACAATACCTAAATGATGCCATATCAAGTAGCGGGAATGGTTCTAAAAATGTTCTAACAATAAAAGAAAAGATTGAAGCAATTGACCTTTCAAAAAATGGTATTGCTGAACTAGGTGCACTTCAAAAGCAGCTAGTTAGGTGCCGCTTCATCAATTGAAAATGAAATGAACACAGTAAGTACTAAACTAAAAACAGGTAAATCAAAAGTTGAAGAGCTTGAAGATAAAGTAAAAACCCTAGAAGAAGAACTAAAAAAATCTAGAAATGAAAGTATGAAAGACCACTTAACTGGTCTTCTTACAAGAAGAGCCTATGAAGAAGAAGTAAAAAGAATTGATAGCAATCACAAACGCAATGGAAGTGAATACGCTGTAGTATTCTTTGATATAGATCATTTCAAAAAAATCAATGACACTTATGGTCATGACTGTGGAGATGTAGTACTAAAGATATTTGCAAAAATTCTTGAAAAAGCTACAAGAGATCATGATATAGTAGCAAGGTATGGTGGTGAAGAGTTTGTTGCTCTTGTACACTTTAATCTTGCAAGAGAACTTCTTCAATACTTAAAAAGAGTAAAACAAATAGTAACTTCAAATAACTTTATCTATAAAAACAATAAAATCAAAGTTACATTCTCAGCTGGAGTTACTTTTAGAAGTAGCCACTCTTGCTATGAAAATGCTATACAAAAAGCAGATATGCTTCTTTATCAAGCAAAAGAAAACGGTAGAAATCAAATAAAATTAGAAGATGGTAGAACTATAAAGTAGTAGGATATTATTTTTTATAGCTAGTAAAAAAGTGATAAAATAATAAAAAGCTTAAGTTTTTTAACTTAAGCTTTTTTTATAAGTTTTACACACTTATTTATTAGTTCATTGAATAACCAATATTTGAATGATTTTTAATTAAATCGTAGTAAGTCTTATCTCTTAAAGTTTTAACTTTATTTCTTAATGTAAACCTTGTCATATTTTTACCTTTCCAAGCAACATTATGAATTGTTTCAATAGAAACTATTTCACCTCTATTTTCTAATAATAAAGAGAATAAAGCCTCTTCAATTCTAGTAAGCTTAACTTCATCATTAAAACTATTAAACAGTTTTGAGTTAGCTTTGTTATAGTGGAAGCCATTATCTAATTGAACAATACTATTAATATCTTTATCAATTAACCTACTTACATATTCATCTAAAGAAACGTCCAGTTTTTGAACTTTACTTTTTAACTTTTCATTATTTTCATCTGTGATAGAGATGCTGATGTTTAAATTTTCCATACATTATCCTTTATCTTTGTTTTTTCTAAAATTATAATAACATTTTTCTGTGTAGGACTTATGTATAAAGCATTATATATTAATAAATAAATAAATATATGATATTTTTTAAATAATTTAAACCTAATTTAGGTAAATTTTATAATTAAACTATACAAAAAATATACAATTTCCAAGAAAAATGTTAAAAAAATAGCATAAAATAATACAAATTTTTACTTTTAAAGCATTTTGTAACTTACTGACACATTTGTAGCATTTTTAGCTATTTTTTTAGAAGTATAGCTATTTTTGCTATAAAACTTACTAAAAAAATAGTGCCTTTTATGTTTTTTTCTGAATTTTATAAAAAAATTGTTCTTTTATTATATAAGGTAAAATTTTTTTTACTTATAGCCATAATTCTATTATTATGGCTACAGTTTTTTATTAGTTAGTTAAAAGTTTTGAATATAAAGTTTCTAAAGCAGCATCTGCAACATTTTGAGACACACCAATATGAAGTGATACTTTTGATGGACTCATATCAAACATATCAAAAGAGATATTGTTCTCTTTTAAAGCAGTTATAGCATCAACTATTGCAAATGTGTTTTGCTTAAGACCTATTCCAACTAAAGTTATTACAGATAAGTTATATGCAACATAAATATTTCTAGTTTTAAGTCTTCTCTCAATCTCTCTTCTAAACTTATTTATATTTCCTTTTAAATCTTCTTGATCAACCAATATAGCAATATCATCTTTATCCGTTGGATAGTGATAAGTATTTATTCCAAACTCTCCAAAGATTTTAAGTAACTCAGCTGTGAAACCTATCTCATCAGCAAGCATATCTTTTTGAAGATGAATTGAAGCCATATTATCAAGCTTTGCAATACCAACTAAATCTTCCATTGGAACTCTTTCATTTAAGATAATAGTTCCTTCATGCTCCGGATTATTTGTATTTCTAATATTAATAGGTATTTTACTTTTTTTACAATTTAACATTGCATCAAAGTGAAATACATTAAACCCTTTTGAACTTAAAAGTCTTAACTCTTTAAAAGTAAGTCTTGGAATTACATTTGCATCACTAATAACTCTTGGGTCAACTTCATAAACTCCATTTGTATCAGTCCAATTCTCATATATATCTGCATCTAAAGCATAAGCTAATTCACCACCTGTTAAGTCAGAACCACCTCTACTCATAACTGCAATTTCTTTATCTTTTGTAACTCCATAAAAACCAGGAACTAAATACATCTCATCTTTTTCAAATTTGAATTTATCTGCAATATTACAATGAGTTTGTTTTTGAACTTTACCATCTGTATAATCACTACTTAAAATAAATCCAAACTCTTCTGGAAGCATAAGTTTTACATTTAAGCCATTTTTTTTCATATATTCTGTGATTATAGTTGCATTATAATGTTCACCTCTTGATAAAAAATAAGCTTCTCTTTTTTCATCTTTAAAAGTGTTATTTATTAAGTCTTCTTCAAGTTTCTTTAAAAGCACTTTTTTATCTATATTTAAATCATCACATAACTTATCAAACTTAGTTAATATTGCTGTTAAACTTTGTTCTGTTGTAACTTCTATTTTTTGCTCACAAAAATGTTTACCATTTGTTGCTAAATTTAATAAATGATCTGTGATTTTTTCATTGTGTTTATCATCTCTTCCTGGTGCAGATACAACTACAACTCTTCTGTCTTTATCACTTTTTACAATGTTAAAAACTTTTTTTATTTGGGAGGCATCTTTTACTGAACTACCTCCAAATTTACAAACTTTAATATTCATTCTTATGTTTCCTTATTTTAGGTTCTTTTTCAAATCAGATATAGAGGTATTTAGTTTTTTAACTGCATTTGACATCTCTTCTGCTATTACAGAAAACTTTTTACCATCTTCTCCAGACTTTGATGCTTCGATTCTTGCATTTATTGAGATTAACCTCATTTCATTACTTACTTTGTCTAACTCATTATAAACAGTCAATACACTCTCTTGCATTTGATTCCTTTTTATTTAACTTAGACACTATTTAATTAGTAAAAACTTATGTTACTTGATAGCCCCTATGTCTTATAGTATTTATAAAGTTATCTTCAAAAGTATTTTTAATACCTTTTCTAATGATATTTATATTTACTTCTACTACATTTTTTACAACCCATTCAGGGTCATCCCAGATTACGTCTAATATCTCATCTTTTGAGATTGATGGTCTGTGTCTATTTTTTATTAAATACATTAAAATACTAAAAGGCTTACCTTTCATAACTAATTTATTATTGTTATGATCAGTCACAGAATTTTCTAAAGTATCAATCCAATATTTATTTTTAAACATAAATCTTCTTTGAAAATTTTCTCTGTGTATAGATTCAAGTTTTGCTAAAATCAACTCATTGTTAGCAGGTTCTTTTATAATCGATAAAGCTCCATACCTTAAAAGATTTTTTTCAAATTTCTTTTCACTATTATTTGAAAGTATTACTACAGCAGTTAGTCTTGGATTTACATGTTTTAATATCTGTCTTAAGTTATTATATGAGTCACTCTTTATAATAATCAGATTATAATATCTAACTTCACAGTGATATATAGCATCTTCAATATCAGTTGCTCTATCACAAATGTAAAGTTCATCATTTTCAAGTTTGTTTATTAAACTTCTATTAATATCTAAAGATAATAATCGCATGGCTTATAAATAAATCCTTTTTTTATTGTTTTCATCAAAAGTCAAAGTTAAAACTTCCCTATCTAATAAAAGTGACTCTAGGGTTTTAACATCAATAAAAGACTCTTTTTTAAAATAATCCTTTATTTCTTTAAATGCATCATCAATATTAGAGTCATCAGAAAACTCTAGTATCAATGAATTATCACTTAAAATAACTTTTTGATTTTGAACTCTACATTTTTTAAAACTACTGATAAACTTAAAAAAAAGAAGCTTAGATTCTCTTGGTATATTTAAATAGTTTTTTATGTATATAAAGTTCATGATTAATCCTCTAAAGGATATACTCCATTTTCATCATGGTGCTCTGTTCCTTTAATTGGAGGATTAAATACACAAATAAGTCTCATGTCTTCAGTCCCTCCATAAAGGTTATGATCATCATGATTATTTAAAGCATACATTACACCATCATAAATTTCATGAACTTCACCTGTTGCTAAGTCTTCAATTTTTCCATTTCCAGCTACACAATATACAGCTTCTAAATGGTTTTGGTAATGAATATGTGTTTTAGTATTTGCTTTGATGATTGTTTCATGGAAAGAAAATCCCATTCCTTCATCTTTTAAAAGCATTCTTCTACTAATCCACTGTCCACCCTCAGCGTGAACTTCTCTATCTGTTCCCATTACATCTTTTTTTATATCTTTTACTATCATTTTAGAACTCTCCTGATAATTTTTCTTTTTTATCAGCTATTAATCTAGTAACAGCTTTTTCAAATCTTTTTAGACCTTCAAGTAAAGTCTCTTCATCAATGATTAATGGTGGTAAGAATTTAACAATTTGGTCTTCACTACCACAAGTTTCAACAATTAATTTTTCTTCAAATGCATAAGATGAAAGTTCACCTGCAATTGAGTTGTCACCTTTAATATCAAAGGCACAAGCTAAACCTCTACCTCTAACTTCTACTTCTAATTCGTCTTTGAATTTATCAGCAATTTTTTGAAGTTCTTCTTTTATAATCTTCTCTTTGTATTTAACAGCATTTGTTAAATCATCATTTTGCCAATACTGTTCAATTGCAACTTTTGCAGCAACGAATGCTAAGTTATTACCTCTAAATGTACCTGTGTGCTCACCTGGTTTCCATTGGTCTAAATCTGGTTTTAGTAATACAACTGCCATTGGTAAACCACCACCAATTGATTTTGACATAGTTACAATATCAGGATTAATTCCAGCAAATTCAAAAGAGAAGAAATCTCCACTTCTACCATTACCAACTTGAATATCATCAATAATTAATAAGATGTCATACTCTCTACAAATTGATTCAAGCTCTTGTAACCACTCTTTAGAAGCGATATTAATTCCACCCTCACCTTGAATAGTCTCAACAAGTACAGCAGCTGGAATATCTACACCACTACTACTATCTTCTAAGAATTTTCTAAAGTAAGCCATTGTATTCATATCACCAAAGTAACCATCAAAAGGCATAAATGTTGCATTTGATCTACTAATATAACTCTCATCTCTATAGTCATTATTACCAGTAACAGAAGCTGAACCTTGAGTTAAACCATGGAAACCATTTGTAAATGAAACAACATTTGATCGCCCCTTAACTAGTCTTGCAAGTTTAAGTGCAGTTTCAACAGCGTTTGTTCCAGTTGGTCCTGTAAATTGAACTTTATAATCTAAGTTTCTTGGAACTAAAATAGTATCTTGGAATGTTTGTAAAAAATCTTTCTTAGCACTTGTAGCCATGTCAAGACCATGAACAACACCATCTTTTTGGATATATTCAATTAATGCCTTACTGATGTGATCATTATTGTGTCCATAGTTTAGTGTTCCAGCTCCTGCAAAGAAGTCAATAAAGTCCTCACCTTGTTCATTTGTTAATATAGCACCCTTTGATGTTTCAAATATAGTTGGGAAACTTCTAATATAACCTCTAACTTCAGACTCTAAATTTTCAAAAATTCTCATTTTATTCTTTTCCTTAATTTTGTTTGTTTTATTGTTTATAGTTCTAATTATTTTTTAAATGGTCCTATCTTATATAGAACCTCTTCTTCATGTTGATGTTCAAAATCTTCTGCTACAAAGAATTCAAAACTATCCATTTTTGTATCGAAATGTTTCGCAACTTTTTCAAAAACTCTAATTGAAGCATTATTACTAGGAGATACAGTTGTATGTAAATAATTAATACCTAACTCTTCTCTATTAATAATCTCCATAATTAGTCTTCTTGCAAGATCATTTCCTCTAAAATTATCATCAACAGCTACCTGCCAAATAAATAAAGTATCAGCTTCGTTTGGAATCATATATCCTGAAACAAAACCAATTACCTTATTTTCATAAGTAGCAACTGAACATAAATCTTGAAAGTGTGTTGATTGTAAAAGATATAAATATTCAGAATTTACATCTAATACCTTTGTACTCTCCACAAGTTTATGAATTTTTTTACCATCTTCTTTTCTTGGTTTTCTCAATATTATGTTACTTTTTTCCAAAAGTTATTCCTTTCAAACTTTATGATTGGAATATAATTTACACAAAATGTGTAAACTTTTTACATAAAGTATGTCAAAATTATATAGAAGTATTCTTAATAAAGTCTTAATTATTATTAATTAAATACTATTATTTTGTAAATTAATGCAATTAAAATATTTTATTTGGAGTTTTTTTGTGTAGTTTTTTTAAAGTTTTTGTGTTAGATTATTAATTACAAAGCCTGTATATTAGGCTTTGTAGTATTTAAATAAGTATATATATTTTAGAAGCTTTCACCTATGTCTTCATCCTTTAGAAGCTCTTGCGAAAATTTTACAACTTTATTTCTTCCTGTCTGTTTTGCCTCATAAAGACACATATCTGCAAATTTGATACATTTCCAGATACTATCACTATCAGTTGGGAACATAGAGCATCCAACACTAAGTGTTTTAGAAAAGCTCTCACCATTTGCAGTGATTTTTTCTTTTGAAAAGGCAATTCTGATATTTTCTGCTATTTTGAGTACATGACTTTCTTCACAATTATATAGAAGAACCAAAAACTCTTCTCCACCATATCTAATTGCAAT
>CANNZV010004215.1:61497-95442 GCA_947561585.1 Caprella mutica
ATTATGACAGTTCATACAATTTGGATTGCCAAAAGCTGATGCTTCAAAAGGTATTGTAACTCTCATAAGACTTTTTTGTGCCGTTTCTGTTACTTTAGTTATTTCTTTTCCATTTTTTAAAACATCTCTGTCAATCTTATCTCTTGGTATTTCATTATTAAAGCCCTCACCATACTGTTTTATAACAGTTGGTGACCTTGATAACCAAAGCTGATTTATATTTTCAGCTTGCTCTATTTGCTGTAGAAAAAACTCCCTTTCTTCCATCATACCATTTACCATATGTGCAGTAAGACCTGATTTAATTACTTCTGCTGTTAAGTGTGCTTTTTTTTCTGCTGATTTAAGTCCATAATCTCTAAAATTATAAAGTGTACTTATACTCATTGCAATAAAAAAAGAAACCAGTAATACAATAAGTGAAATTATCACTTTTTGCTTTGAATTCATTTAATACCCCTATTACTATTAATAATTTGTATAAAATCATATCTAAATTAAATTTTTATGTAAAATAACTAAAAATACTCCTAAAATAAAGTTTTTCTTTTAATTTATAATAATATGAACTTATTTTTATTTTATTTATAATTTTTATATGTTTATTATAATAAGTGTTATATTATAAGAATAAACTATGATAAGGTAGCCTATCATGAAGCAAAAATATTACCTATTAAGTCTCTTAGCTATATTTACTCTAATAATATATATAGCATTCACTCCTGTTGTAAAAAATACAAATCAAACAAAAAAAGACATATCGGCTCAAATAAAAGAAGATACTTATAATCTAAGGTTTGGTCATAATATCCCTACTTCTAGTATCTTACATAAAGCCTCAATTTTGTATGCTAAAAAAGTTGAAGAGAAAACAAAGGGAAAGGTTAAAATAGAAGTTTATCCTGCTCAAAAGCTTGGGAATGACCATCAAATGGTAGAAATGGCGAGAGAAGGAAAACTTGATATCATTTTAACTCCTACAGCTAAATTAAGTCTTGCTATGCCATCTATACAGTATGCTGATTTACCATTTTATTTTCCAAAAAAAGAGGATTTATATACACTTCTAGATGGAAAACCTGGGCAAATATTACTTGAAAACCTTACAAAAATAGACTTAATAGGTGTTACTTTTTGGGAAAATGGATTTAAACATTTTACAGCAAATAGTAAACTTGAAACACTGGAAGACTTTAAAGATAAAAAATTTAGAATAATGAAAAGTAAACTTATAAAAGATCAGTTTAATGCCCTTGAAGCAAGAGCTATTCCTATTGATTTTCATTCAACTAAAAAAGCTTTAGAAAATGGGGTTGTTGATGGGCAAGAAAACCCACTTATTGCAATCACGAGTATGGGATTTCATGAAGTGCAATCACATATAACTATAAGTAATCATGCATATTTAGGTTATGTTTTCTCAATTAGTGGAAGAGTCTTTAAGACTCTTCCAAGTGATATTCAGGATGTTTTAATAAATACAGCAAAAGAAATAACAGAGTATGAAAGGCAAGAAACTGCAAAAAAAGAGAAAGAATTATTAAAAATAATTGAAAATGCTAAGCTTAATATTCACATCTTAGAAGATCAGCAAAAAGAAAGAATTGCCAATAAAATGCAAAATATTGCAAAATCTTATGAAGAGATTATTGGTTCAGATATTATCTCTAAAACAGAAGAGTATCTAGTAGAAAAATATAAAAATAGTGATGAATATGTATACTTAGGTTTAGATGCAGATTTATCTATGGGTGCAAAAGTGTCTGGATTAGCTATAAAAAGAGGAATTCAACTTGCAATAGAAGATATAAATAATCAAGGTGGTCTTTTAGGTAAAAAAGTATTATTAATAGCAAGAGACCATAGTGCAAGGGCTCACAAGAGTTTAAACAATATAGAGTATTTTAATAAAAAAGAAAATCTTATTGGATTAATAGGAGGACTTCATAGTGCAGTTATTTCAAGTAATTTTGAGCAAATAGAAAAGTCAAATATACCTTTTATTATACCTTGGGCAGCAGCACCAGTTCTTACAGAAAAGACTTCAAATAATATCTTTAGAGTATCTGCAAATGACAAGTATGCTTCTGCATTTATATTAGAAGAAGCCCTCAAAAAATTTGATAAGCCTGCTATTTTAGTAGAAAACTCTATATGGGGAAGAAGTAGCTTAGAAGTTATGAAAAAGATATTAGAAAAAGAATCAAAAGCTTTTTCTAAAGTTATTAAATTTAATAGAGGAGAAAAAGACTTCTTAGATGAAATAAATGAAATCAATAAAACAAATGCAAATGGTATTATCATGGTTTCAAATCCTATTGAGGGATCAAAGATTGTTGATGCAGTTTATGAAACTACAAAACTACCTATTATTTCCCATTGGGGAATTTTAGGTGGGGATTTTTTTGATAAACAAAAAAACAAATTAGAAGAAATTGATTTACAATTTATTCAAAGTTTTTCATTTATAAAAAACCAAAGAAAAGAAGCAAAAGATTTAGCTACAAAATATATGAATAAATATAATGTAAAAACTATAGACAAAATAAAAGCCCCAGCAGGTGTAGCACAAGCCTATGATGCCACTATGTTATTAGCAAAAGCCATAGAAAGTGCTAATAGTTTTGAAAAACAAAACGTAAAAAATGCATTAGAGAGCATAAAAGAGTATAATGGAATAATAAAAGATTATAAAAACATATTTACAAAAAACAATCATGACGCACTAGAGAAAAAAGACTTTTTTATGGCTAAATTTAATAAAGATGGACTTATTTTAAAAATAGGAAAATAATAGATGATTATATCAAGTATCTTAAAACCATTTAACAAAAGTATTAAAAATAGAGTTGTACTTCAAGTTTCAGGACTTATTGCAACAGCTATTATACTTATGATTATAATGGTTAGTTTTATGATGGTAAATAATATTAATACTGAACTTAATAAACTACTAAAAAATAAAACCCTTGATTCTCAAAAAAGACTAGAACAAAGACTATCTTACTTGATTGAAAGTTCAATAATTTTATCAAAAAATGAACTTATTATAAACTCACTAATTGATAAACAAACAAAAGAAAAAGTTCTTAATATTTTAGTTAAAAACTATATGCAGGACAAAAGTGTAGTATCTTTAAGTGTAGTTGATTTTGATGGTAATGCTATATTTAAAAGCCTTGAAAAGATACCAAAATATAATAGTTCTACAAAGTTAAGAGCAACCCTAGCTTTAGGAGAGATAACTACATACATAAAAAACGATACAAATAATATTGTAGTAATTGTTCCTATTTCCTACTACAATACAACACAAGGTGCTATAATAACTGTATTTGATTTAAATGCAATTGGGAAAAACATCACACTTAAAAACAATACCTATGACTACTTAAAACTAAAACACTTAGACAATATGATTTTTTCCTACAATTATCAAGATAGTACAAAATACTATACTCATATAACAAAGTCTCATCATAATAACTATTATATAAAAAAATTAGGAATTAAAGTTGAGATTGGAACGCAAAGTTCTAAGTATGAAGAACCAATAAAAGAAGCTCTTATCAGACTTATAAGTATTGGTGTGTTATTTATTCTAGCAGGACTTTTAATATCACAAGTTCTTGCAAAAGAGATAACAGAACCTATTTTAAAACTATATAACAAAGTTAAGTCTTCAAATAAAGATACACTTTGTAGTCCAATAGGTACAAATGATGAACTAGAACAACTTGCACAAGCTTTTGATGAAAAGTCTTTAAAGCTTCAGTATCAAGTAGAGCATGATAGTCTTACAGACCTTCCAAATAGGGTTTTACTACTTGATAGAATAAATCAAGCAATTAGATACTCAAAAAATACAAATAAAAAGCTTGTAGTATTTTTTATAGATTTAGATCATTTTAAAGAAATAAATGACTCACTAGGACATACAACGGGAGATGAATTACTAAAAGAAGTATCTGCAATTTTAACAGATATTACAAAAGATACAATAAGTACAGTAGCTAGATTAGGAGGAGATGAGTTTATAGTTTTTGTAGAAAATATTTCTAGTAATGAGCAGATTATTGATATAGCTCAGGCTATCATGGAATCATTTTCTTTATCAAAAACTATAAATAACTATGAACTATTTATCTCTTGTAGTATAGGTGTTAGCGTATTTCCAGAAGATGGAAAAACAACAGAAGCTCTAATAAAAAATGCTGATGCTGCTATGTATAAGGCAAAAGAACTTGGAAGAAATAATTATAAGTTCTATTCAAAAGAGATGACACAAAAAGCTATGGAGAGAGTTGAGATAGAAAAAGAACTTAGAAATGCTATTCAAAATGAAGAGTTTGAAGTACATTTTCAACCACAAGTAGATATAAAAAATGAAAAGATTTTAGGAGTTGAAGCTTTAGTTAGATGGATGCATCCACAAAAAGGTATGATTTCCCCTGCTAAATTTATTCCACTTGCAGAAGAGATAGGAGTAATTGAATCCATTGATAAAATTGTAATGAAAAAAGCAATGAAATGCTTTGTTGAGATAAAACAAAAAGGCTTTGATTTAGGAACTTTGTCTTTAAATGTCTCAATGCTTCAAATAAATAAAGATAATAACTTTATAAAAGACCTAAAACAAATCATAGAAGACTCGAAAATAGATGCCACTAAGATTATAATAGAAATAACAGAAACACAAGTAATGAAAGATATTAATAAAACAATTAAAATCTTAGAAGAGATTAGAAGTTTAGGAATGAAAATAGCAATAGATGATTTTGGAACAGGTCAATCTTCTCTTTCTTATCTAAAAAAACTTCCAATAAATAAAATAAAAATAGACCAATCTTTTATTAGAGATTTACCACAAGATAAAGATGATTATGAACTAACAAAAGCAATCATAGCTATAGCAAAAAGTATGAATATGAACTTAATAGCTGAGGGAGTTGAAACAAAAGAGCAAGCAAAACTTCTTCTAGAAGAAGGCTGCTTTGAAGCTCAAGGGTATTACTATTATAAACCCTTAGGAATAAAACCCTTAAAACAAGTTATTGGATTAGGCTAATTATATTAAATTTTTTCTTGTGAAAAGTTCTAAGTAATCAATTAAGTCATCAACTGCTAATTGTGCTTTTTCCTTGTCTTGTTCTAAAACTTTTTCAAGTATATACTTATGTAATTCTTGACCTTTTTTATGATCTTCTTTTTTAGCATAAAAGTACCAAAATCTATGAGATAAACCTTGTACTTTTCTTAGTTCATCAAAAATAAACTGATTTTTTGTACACTTTGCAAGTACTTTATTTCTTTTTTTTAGCCAATATAAAAACTCGATATCATCTTTTTGAGCTAAAATATCTAGCAGTTCTTGTATGGCTTTTTTATCAATTTCAGTTAATCTATCAATAGCTTTTTCTATACATAATTTTAAAATAGCTCTTCTTACTTCTAGTATTTGGAGATGTGTAGAACCACTTATTTCAGGTATTAAAACCCCTATTCTTGAAACATTTACTAATGACTCATTTGCTAACATTCTTAAAGCTTCACGAACAGGAGTTCTTCCTGCACCAATCATTTCTGATATTTCTGATTCTGTTAATACAGTACCTGGTTCTATTTCACAAAAAACAATAAGGTCTTCAAGCTTTTCATAAACTTGTTCTGTCATTGTTTTATTTTTATCTCGTTTTAATTTCTTTTTCATGTAGCTACCTAAAATATAGATTTGTTTTTCTATTATACATAAATATATTTTAAATATATTAACTACACATTTATATCGTCAATTAGTCTATATCCAATACCTTTTAAGTTCTTTAAAATACAAGGAGGTATCTTTTTCTTAAAGTTTTTTACAAAGCCTTTTACTGCATTTTCACTAGCAAACTCACCATTCCAAATAAACCAATTCATTTGCTCATATGTAACAATCTTATTTTTGATTAATAACTTGAAAAAAGTCAACTCTCTTTTTGTTAAAAAAAAAGTCTTATTAGGACTTATAACTGCACTATTTTCTTCATCTAAAATCCAATCATCACATATATGCTTTAATTCAAACTTTTTAAACTCTTTACAAAACCAATCTATTATTTTTTGGTTTTCTAAGTTTAAAGGTATTTTTATATTTACAATATTTTCTTCATCATTTTTGTTAAACTCTATTCCGTTATTTATAAGATTAGACTTATTCATAATAAACTCTTCTTTTTATTAAACTTTATGTAATGTAATATCAATAAACTTATATGAAGGAGTAAAACTTTTATTATCAAAATGATTTATAGAAACTAAAGGTGTAGCCTCAGGGAAATAAGCTGCTGAGCATCCCTCTTTTATATCATAAGCTACCATTTCAAATCCATAAACTTCTCTTTTTATATTATCTTTAGCATGAGATTGAATATTTACTAAATCGCCATTTTTAAAGCCTAATCTAGCTATATCTTTTTCATTTAAAAAGATGATTTTTCTTTTGTTTTTTATCCCTCTATATCTATCATTTGTATCATATACCGTTGTATTAAACTGATCATGAGACCTCATCGTCATTAAAATAAGATGTTCATCTTCTATTTTTAAATCAGGTGTTTTATTTACAATAAAATTTGCTTTTTTTGTACTTGTTTCCCAAACTCTATTTTTAGCACTATTATATAACTCTAAGCTATCTTTATTTTCCATAACTTCATTGTATGAAATAAATAAAGGCAGTACTTCTTCAATCTTCTCTCTGATTTTATTATAATCTGTAATCAAATCTAAAAAATCAACTTTTTCATTTCCAAAAACAGCATTTGCTATTCCTGCAATTATTGCAGGTTCTGATTTTAAATCTCGTGAAGCTGGAATATTACTACCTTTTGAAGCATGAACCATACTCATAGAGTCTTCTACAGTTACACTTTGTACTCCATTTTGTTGTATATCTAACTCTGTTCTTCCAAGACAAGGTAAAATTAAAGCTTCTTTTCCACATATTAAATGACTTTTATTTAAATGTGTAGAAATATGAACAGTTAAAGCACAAGATTCTAAAGCTTCATAAGTTACTTTCGTATCAGGAGCTGCATCTGCAAAATTTCCACCAAGTCCTATAAATACTTTATTTTTTTCTTTATGCATAGCTTTTATTGCATGAACAACATCATAACCATGACTTCTAGGACTTACAATATTAAATACACTATCAATCTTTTTTAAGAAATCCTCTTTTGGAGCTTCACTAATTCCTACAGTTCTATCACCTTGAACATTACTATGACCTCTAACAGGACAAGCACCAGCACCTTCTTTTCCAATATTACCTTTTATAAGTAATAAATTCATAACTTCTTCAATAGTTGCAACGCCATGTTGATGTTGTGTTAATCCCATAGCCCAACAACAAATAGTTTTTTTAGAACTTGCGTAAAGTTTAGCAATTTCAATAATCTCTTCTTCTTGAAGCGATGTTTCTTCAACTAAACTTTTCCAGTCTTTTTGTAGTATTTCATTTTTATACTCATCAAAACCTGCTGTATGCTCATTTATAAAATCTTTATCCAAAGAAGCTTCATCATTTTCTAAAATGTACTTGATAATAGCTTGAATCAAAGCCATGTCACTACCCATTTTTACTTGATAATAATGACTTGAAATTGGAGTTGCTTTATTTGTTAGCATTTGTCCAACATCTTGAGGATGAGTAAAAGATACTAAACCAGACTCTTTTAAAGGATTGATAGATAATATCTTCGCACCTCTTTTATTTGCTTTTTGTAATTCACTTAACATTCTAGGATGGTTTGTTCCTGGGTTTTGCCCAAAAATCATGATTAACTCAGCTTTATCAAAATCTTCTAAAGATACAGTACCTTTTCCAATTCCAACAGACTCACCAATTCCTACACCAGAACTTTCATGACACATATTTGAGCAATCAGGGAAATTATTAGTTCCTAACATTCTTCCCATAAGTTGATATAAAAATGCAGCTTCATTTGATGTTCTTCCTGATGTATAAAATATTGCATCATCAGGATTATTTAAAGCTTTTAAATGTTTTGCAACTATTTCAAAAGCACTATCCCAAGAAATAGGCTCATATTTATCTTTTTGCTTATTATAATAAAAAGGTTCAGTTAATCGACCTTGATTTGTAATAGTATATACGTCATACTCATTTAATTGGGATACTGTTTTCTCTTCAAAAAGCTCTTTTGAAGCTCTTCTTTTAGTTGTTTCAAAAGCAATGGCTTTTACACCATTTTCACAAAACTCTGTTATTGAACGTTCACCATCACTTGGATCAGGCCAAGCACAGCCAGGACAATCAAAACCTTTTACTTGGTTAAGACTAAAAAGAGTTTTTGAACCTTTAAAAAATCCTTCTCTCATCAAAAACTTACCAGAGGAAATAAGAGCACCCCATCCTCCAGCAGTTTTTACATTTAAATGTTGATTTTCCATTTTAACTCTCTACTACCCCACCGGCATCGTTTCTTGAGCTTTCGCTAGACTCAACATAGATTGCTTTTGCTACTTCTTTAAGAGCATTCCAATCCTCTAAATTAATCACAAGACCATTTTCAGAAGCATCGTTAAATGCTTTTTTCAATTGTTTTGAGCTGATTAATTCTGAACTATCACATTTAGTCTTTATATCTTTAGTACTGATTTCAATAAACAGTGTTCTTTTATTAAAACCATTACTTGAAGAAATACAAACCTCTGGAAACTCTTCATTTGCACCAATTAAGTAAGAAATACTTTTATCATTAGATGAATTATCCCATGAGAATCTAGCACTTAGACCTTTTTTAGCAATTCTAAGAGCCTGAGGGAATACTAACCATCTATTATGACAGTTTTTAATCTCCAATGTTACAGTCTCATTATTTGGTATAAATTCTAAAGCATATGCTATTAAAATTTGAATATGTCCTAAAATAGTATCATTATTTAAATCTACTATAATATGAGAATCTTCTGAGCTAATATTTAATACTGTTTTATTACTATCTTTTAAAAATTTTAAAGCATTTGCGTAATGTTTTACACCATCTAATCCAACCATTTCAGTATCTACAACCATTTTAGAGATTATGTCAGCTTCACCTGAATCTCTTTTTAATCCGTTAAAAGCGTTACTACACATAGTTGTTAACTCTGTTCTTGAAACAGATATTTTTCCCTCTTCGATATTTAATCTATCATCTTTACTTTTTGGAATTTGTGGGAATAACCATTCACCATTATGAATTTCATTTGCTAAAGGTGCACTTTGGAAAAATGTAACTTGTACCCATCTATCAGATCTTGGATCAAATTTAGTAGCTCCAAACATAGCAAGTTTTGCTCTAAGTAAATCCATAGGTAAAAAATCTTCATCTAAAACATTTGCTTGAATTTCACCCATTTGACAAGCACCCATAGTCCAAACTCTTCTTACAATTGCAGAATATTGAGGGTTTTCAAGTAAATACTTAGTTACTGCCTCATCATCTTCTACATTTTCTAAAGCTGCATTTAAATTAGTAACTCTTCTTGCAATATCTAAAGGAAGTTCTAACTCATGTCCTTTATCTACATTTCTAACACCAAGTCTTGGTTCACCCTTATCTTCTGAAACATACCAAAACCAATAAGTACTTTTTTCAGTTGAGAAGTCATAATTTAAAGCCCATGAATAATGAGATTTTATTTTCTCTTTTAAAGCTTTGATTTTTACACCTGCTAACTCTAAAGGTTGTTCATCTACTCGCATATGGTTTTGATGAGAATCTACAAGTTCTGGATATAATTCAATTATTGAAGAGATTAGAACTTCTTGAGCTTCATAAGAAGCATTTGTTGAACTTTCAATTAATTCTTTAAAAGTACTTCCAATTAACTTTTTAGTAGAATCTATAATTGCTGGAAGCTCTATTGATGCTTGAATATTTAGTTTTTTTTGATTTTCATTTATTGTTACCACATCTTCTAAATGAGTAATAGCTCTATTTAAATACCCTATTAATTCTTGAGCTTTTTCTTGAGTAATTTCTTCTAATGATACTTTTCCTAATGCTTGTTCTCTTTGATATAACCAATTATCAACAACTTTTGGATGTCTTATTAAATAAGGAGCCATACCTAAACCTGTTGCATTTCCTATTCCTAAAAATCTTTGAATATCTTTATCTAAAGTCACGGCTTTATCACCGCCTTTATTTTTAGCAATATAATTAGCCCAATCTAAAGAAAACTGTCTTAAGATATATACAGCGCACATCTCTGCACTAAAAGATTGAGAAAAATCAGGATTACTTTCTAGCGCAACATAATCATTAATTCCAAATTTTCCACTACCATAAACAGCAGTAGTTCTAAGGATATAACCAACCTTAGCAACCTCTTCAATATTTGGTTGTTCACCTGAGGCTAAAGAATTAATTACATGATCAAACACTCTAACAGATTTATTAGCTCTTGCTAATACAAAAGCTCTATTAGTATTTCTACCTGCTTCTTGTAAAGGAACGTTACTTTTAAGTACTTCTAGTAACTTATTACTAACATCACCCTTAATTAATGTAAAAGTTGTATCCCATTTTTCTGCAATTACCCTATCATTTCTTTCTTCATCTTTAATATGATTAGAAAAAATCACTACATTGTATGTATTATTTGGTGTTTTAAGTTCATAGATAGCTGTTCCATATCCATCTTTACATAAATCCCATTTTGTATTTGTTATTGTCCAGTTTTCATTTGCCATTTTTCTTATTAATGTTCTTGTAAAACTGATTCTAGATTGGTGCATTGCACCCATTCTTTTTAAATCCATTACTACACTTGGATCTCTTAATAATGGTTTTTGTGTGTTATTAATATTTTTACTCATTTCTCTCTCCTGAAATTTTTTATAAAAAGAAGTATTTAATACTTCTTTTTACTATTTTAAACCCTGTTCATCTGCCATTTTGATAGCTATTTGTGGTGCACTCCATAGTGCTGGTAATAATACAAGTGACACTGGCACTGCTGTAATTACAATAAATGATTGTAATGCCGAGATACCACCTGATCCAATTGATATTAATATAATTGCTAATACACCCATTAAAACTCCCCAGAACATTCTTAAGTATGGACTAGGCTCAGTACTTCCACTTACAACAACACTCATTGTATATGTCATTGAATCCCCAGTAGTTACGATAAATACTGTAGTTAAAATTAAGAACAGTATTGAAGTAACCATTGGTAATGGTAATGATTGTGTAATTGCTAATAATGATGCAGGCAAATTAAAACCTTTAAATGCTTCACTAATAACACCTGGTTGTGCAATTTCAAATGATAATCCAGCACCACCTACAATAGTAAACCAAAACATTGTAATTAGAGGTGCAAAAATACTCACTGCTAAAATTAACATTCTAATAGTTCTTCCTCTAGAAATTCTTGCAATGAAAATAGCCATTAAAGGACCATATCCTAAGAACCATCCCCAGAAGAACACTGTCCACCAACTTAACCATCCAGTATCACCTCTAAATGTTGCCATAGGAAGGAAGTTTTGAATAGCTGAACCTACACCTTGAATATATGAATCAATAATAAATGCAGTTGGTCCAAAGATTAAGATAAAAAACATTAAAGCAATTGCTAAAATGATATTCCATCTAGATAAAATCTGAATACCTTTTGTTAATCCAGTTAATGCTGAAATAGTATAGATTATAATTGCTATTATAATAATAGTCATTTGTGTTGTAAAACCATCTGCAATTCCAAATAATGCATTCAATGCATATGAAATTTGTAACCCTAAGAAACCAATTGGCCCAATTGTTCCTGCTGCAACTGCAACAATACAAAATGCATCAACAATAGAACCTAATGGTCCATAAATAACTTTATCACCAAATACAGGATAAAGTAATGTTCTAGGTTTTAAAGGTAAACCTTTATCATAATGCAAATGAGATAATACAATTGCCGTTAATGTTCCTAATATTGCCCATGCTAAGAATCCCCAGTGCATAAATGATTGAGATAATGCATTTACAGCTTTTTGGAATAAATCAGTTTCAGCACCATATAATGGAGGAGGAGAAACAAAGTGTGCAATAGGTTCACCTGCTGCCCAAAAAACTCCACCACCTGCTAGTAATGTACACATAATTATTGCAATCCATTGGAAAGTACTCATCTCAGTTTTACCCGTATTACCAAGTACTACTGAACCAGTTCTTCCTAAAGTAAGTCCAATACCTATTAGGAAAGTTGCTAATAATAAGAATTGCCAATATGCGCCAAAAAACTTAGTTGACCAAGCGAATCCACCATTTACAACAGTACTTAATAATTTCGAATCAACTAAGGCTAAAACAACAAAGGCCATTAAAAATCCACTACTAAGAACTAAAGCCAATTTATCAACTTTATGATTGCCTTGATCTGATTCTTTTAAAGTCTCTTCTTTTTCTATAATGTCAGATATTTCCATCTTCATATCCTTTTTATGATACTTTTGATAATATCACCTAAAAGTTTCTCTTATAAGATTAACTTTTAGGTTCTAAACCGTCTTTTAAGAAGCTATACCAGTTCCCGCCAAGAATTTGATTAGCTTCTTTCTCTTTAAATCCATATTTAAGTAAACCATTGTAAATATTTTCCATTCCTAACTCATCTTTAAACCAAGGTAAATCATCAGGCCATCCCGAATTTGAAGCATTACCCTCTCCATAATCCATAGCTTTTGACCATTTTCCATTTCTCATCCACTCTAAAACTTCTTGTGGTTGGTTTAAACATAAATCACTTCCTATACCTAAATGATCAACACCAACTAAATCAGCTGTTTTTGCTATCATTTCACAAAAATCATCTAAAGTACAAGCACTTCCATTTGGTAAATGAAATGGATATAAAGAAAAACCTAATAATCCACCTCTTGAAGCCAATGATTTAATAACTTCATTTGATTTATTTCTTAAAGCATCATGAGCAAAAGTAGGGTTTGCATGTGAAATACAAATAGGTCTTGATGAAATATCAATTGCTTCAAGTGTTGAACGTTCAGCACTATGAGACATATCTACAATCATTCCAACTCTATTCATTTCCTCAATAGCTTGTTTACCAAATCTAGTAATTCCACTATCATTTTGCTCATAACAACCTGTTGCTAATAGACTTTGATTATTATAAGTTAACTGCATAATAAGTAAACCTTGTTTTCTCATTACTTCAATTAAACCTATTTCATCATCTATTGGAGAGCAATTCTGCGCTCCAAAGAAGATACCTACTTTTCCAGTAGATTTTGCCTTCTGAACATCTTCCATGTTCATTACTGGCATAATCAAATCACTATTTTGTTCAAAATACTTATTCCATTGAGCAAATCTTGTTAGAGTTTCTCTCGCCATCTCATGGTAAACAAGAGTAACATGAACAGCAGTTATTCCACTTTTTTGAAGTGAAAGGAAATAGTCTCTGTCCCATTTACAATACTGTAAACCATCAATAATAATTTGATCTTTATACATGTTAATCCTTAATAAGGTTTTTGGTATGCAGTTTTTACGATTGTATAGAATTCTCTTGCATACGAACCTTGTTCTCTTGGTCCAAAACTTGACTCTTTTCTTCCACCAAATGGTACGTGATAATCAGTTCCAGCTGTTGGAAGATTTACCATAACACAACCACTTTGAGCCTCTTTTTTGAAAATTGCTGCTGTTTTTAAACTTTGAGTAATAATTCCAGCTGTTAGTCCAAATCTAGTATCATTTGCCGTTTTAATAGCTTCGTCTAAGTCTTTTACTTTGATTACACAAGCCATTGGTGCAAAAACTTCTTCTTGGTTAACATCCCAATCATTTTTTGTATCAACAAAAAGTGTTGGACTCATGTAATAACCTTCTTTTTCCATTGTTAGTTTTTCACCACCAAATGCAAGTTTTCCACCTAATTCTTTTGCTCTTTCAATCCATTTGAAGTTTGAATCAAATTGATTTTTATCAGAAACAGGACCCATAAAGATTCCATCTTCTAAACAATGTCCAACTTTTAATTCAGCCATTCTTTTAACCATAGCTTCTACAAACTCATCATGAATATCTTCCATTACAATTAGTCTTGAAGAAGCTGTACATTTTTGACCAGTACCTGAGAAGGCACCACCAATAGCTGCTTCAACTGCAACAGAAATATCAGCATCAGATGCAACAACAAGTGAGTTCTTACTTCCCATTTCTAATTGACATTTAACAAAATTTGCTGATGTTGCTACTGCAATTTTTCTACCTGTTTCAACTGAACCTGTAAATGAAATAGCATTAATCTCTTTTGAGTTAATTAATGTATCACCAACTGTTCCACCAGAACCTAAAACTAAGTTAAATGTACCTGCTGGAATATCTTGTCTTGAGATAATTTCAGTTAATGCAACTGCTGAAGCTGGTGTTAAGTTTGCTGGCTTCCAAATAACTGCATTTCCAAAAGCAAGTGCAGGTGCAATTTTCCATGCTGCTGTTGCTGTTGGGAAGTTCCAAGGAGAAATAATTCCAACAACTCCTACAGCTTCTCTTGTAACATCAATATCAATACCTGGTCTAACAGATGCTGCATTTTCACCAATCTGTCTTAATACTTCAGCTGCATAATACTGGAAGAATTGCCCTGATCTATAAATCTCACCTTTACCCTCAGCTTTTGACTTACCCTCTTCTCTTGCTAAAAGTTCACCTAATTCTTCACATCTTTGGATTAACTCATCACCAATTGCTTGAAGTACATTTACTTTATGCTCTAAAGGAGTTTTTTCCCATGATGGCTGAGCTGTTTTTGCAGCAGTAATTGCTTCATTTACTTGCTCTACACTTGCTTGTGCAACATTTCCGATATTTTCAGAAATATCTGATGGGTTGATATTTTCTATTGTAGAAACACCTTTTTGCCATGATCCATTGATGTATAAACCTTCTTCGTAATTATAAGTCATCTATCTTCCTTTGTATTATTATTATTGATTTTAATTATTTGCTAGCTTGCGCATATACTACAAACTCTACAAGCATTTCTTCTCTTGCAAGTCCAGCAACTACAACTGCTGCCCTATTTGGATAAGGAGCTTCAAAATATTCAGCATATACTTTATTTACTGTAGCTAAATATTCCCTATCAGTAACATAAATTAACACTTGTAACACTTCATTTGTACTAACTCCTGCACACTCTAATGTATGAACTAAGTTCTCAAAAGTTTTTCTTGTTTGAGCTTCAATTCCGCCCTCAACTACTTTTCCTGTTTCATCAATTGGGATTTGCGCTGTATATAAAGTATTATTTGCAGTAATTGCCCACTCTAATGGTGCCTTAGAAGCAAATAATTCTGTTTTAACTGGTGTCTTTTTATTACTCATAAATTTCCTTTTCTTTTATCTGTATATCTTATATATAAATGATATAAAAAAAGTTTACTCCATGTTTACTTAATGTAAACTTAAAATATATTGTAAGTTTATATTAATATTGATATTAATTAAAATTAGACTCCAAATCTAATAAATAAAACTAGTTTTTATGTTTTTAAAATGAAATATTATTTTGAAATAGTTTGTAAATAGAGAATAAAATAAAACTTAGAAGACAAAACTATCATTTAAAAATTTAGGAGAACAAATGATAATTTTGTCTTTTAAATTTATATTAATTCCTCAAAAGAGGAATTAATATTTAGAATTTATAAGATGCGTAAAGTCTTGATTGGTATTCATTACTAGCATTATCTAGCTGTCCATGTAACCATCTTAAAGAAAGGTCTTTAGATACATTATAATCTAGTATAAAATCTGTTTCTTTTGTCGTAGAGCTTGTACTTGTTTTCCAACTTATATGCATAATATTTGCAGATAAATCTTCTGTAAATTTATACCCAGCTTCTACTTTTGTTGCTTTCATATCTGCTGAATACCTAGAGCCTGCATACCAACTCCATGTATAAATATAATCAGCTCCATTTCCTAGATGCCAGGCATCAACTCCACCATCTTTTGAAACTTCACTATATGAAGCAGCTAAAGATAAATCATTTATATTTGTTGAGGCTTTTAAAGCATAAGCATTTCCATCATTATTAGCTGCACCATTGTCATCTGAACCATAATATTGAGCACCTAATTTAAATGCATCAAAATCATACTCAGCATTTAAATAGTATATACTTACATCTTTAGTATTATTAGCTACTAAATCTTTTGCTTCAACATATTGACCTGCTAAACTTAAATTTTCGATTGACTTGTTAGTTGCATAAATAGAAAATACTCCATCACCTAATTTATCAAAAGAAGGAGCACCTTCGTTTCCATCAGTTCTTCCTTGGTACTTATTTACATACATTAAAGAAATTGAAGTATCTTTTATATCTGTATTTGTTAAAGTAGCAGCTTGAAAAGACTCTTTAAAGATTCTTGAACCAGAAGAAGCTATAAGTGGTGTTGCTAAGTATTGTCTACCTATTTTTACTGTTGTATTATCCATCTTGTATTGAATATATGCTTGAGATAAAACTGCACCACTAACATTTTGATCAGCATCATAAGCATTTGGATTTTCATCTAAATCTTCAGAACCTACTGAGGCACCTTGAAAAGTAAATCCTGAACTTAAACCATTGTAATCACCTGTAATATATGAAAGGTTTAAACCATTTGTCCAAATATTAACTGTTTTTGAATCACTACTCTCTTTTTGATAAAACTGTGATTTTAACTCACCTGATACCTTTCCATTTGAAAAGGCTTCTGATAAACTACCTGCATTTGCTGTATTAAAAATTGCTAATGTAGCTATTAAACTAAGACTTAATTTTTTCACTTTTTCTCTCCTTAAAGTTAAGTTTAAAAATTTTATCCGATGATTACTTTAAGTAAACTTAAAATATATTATAAGTTTACATTAAGATCAAGTGTAAGAAAAGTGTAATAGTTAATGGATTTAGATTGAATTTTCAAGTAAATACTACCTATCGAAGTTCAGTTTTCAATAGATTTTATTGTTTTTGTAAGTTTTTTATATTTGCAGAAATATTTTTAAATTGTTAAATTGAGTTTTTTTTCACGAAGTTTTCTATATAATCTATAATCTCATCAACATATTTTACAGCATCACCTTCATTTTCATCATATACTGCTTTTAATATCTTTTTATGTAAATCTCTAACTACTACATTATCTTCTTTTTTTGAATAGTAATACCAGAATCTTCTTGATAAACCTTGTACATTTCTAAGCTCTTCATAAATAAAAAAATTCTTTGATGCCTTTGATAAAACTTCTTGTCTTTTTTCTAGCCAGTTTAAGAATTCAGGTTCTGTTAGTTCATCTACAGAGTCTAATAACTCAGCAATATTATCTTTATCTACTTGAGTAAGTCTTTTTATGGCACACTCTACACAAGTTTTTAAAATAGGTCTTCTCATTTCTAAAAGTTGTAACTGTATTGATGAGTTCATCTCTGGAATCATAATACCTAATTTAGAAAAGTTAATTAAAAAGCGTTTTGATAATAAAAGTAGAGCTTCACGAACAGGTGTTCTTCCAGCACCTAACATATCACAAATCTCTTTTTCTGTTAAAACACTTCCTGGTTCAATCTCACAAAAGACAATCATTTGTTCTAACTGTTTATAAACTTGTTCTGTAATTGTTTGGGTTTTAGATCTTTTTATTTTTTTTACGCTCATTGTACTATAGCCTATTTTATTATTTTCATTTATATGATATGTTATTAACCAAGGCTAGTGATAAAACTAGCCGTGATAGTAATATTTCCTTATTTTAAAGCTTCTGCTACTAATTTATTTACAATCTGAGGATTTGCTTTTCCACCTGTAGCTTTTAAAACTTGCCCTACAAAGAAACCTAAAAGTTTATTATTACCTGCTTTGAATTTTTCTACATTATCAGGATTTTTTGAAATCACCTCATCAATTATAGGAGAAATTACAGCTGGGTCACTTATTTGAACTAAACCTTTTTCTTCTACTATTTGTTTTGGTTCTTTTCCTGTTTTTGCCATTTCTTCAAATACTTGTTTTGCAATTTTTGAAGAAATAGTTTTATCATCAAGCATAGCCACTAAAGAGGCTACTTGTTTTTCATCAAACTTTATTTCAGCTGTGTCTTGTTCTTTTAGAACTCTTGCTACTTCTGTTACTACTATATTTGCTAAACTAACTTTACTATTTTCTATGTTTTCTAAAGCTTTTTCATAAAATGAAGAAAGAGATTCATCTCTTGCTAAAGTATTTGAAACAGCATCATTTAAACCATAGTTTTTAGTATACTTTTCATAAAGTGCTTTTTGTGCATCAGTCATAGGAGCTTCAACACCATCTATTTGCACTTTTTTCTCTTGAGTTTTTGGTGTAGCTTTTTCTTGTGGTTTTGCTTTTTGAGTTTTCTTACCCCAAGAGTCTTTTAATCCTACGATTTTATTAAATACTGGATTTTCTTCACAATAATCAACAGGGTCAGCATAGAAATACCCTTGTCTCTCAAACTGGAATCTCTCATCAGGTTTTTCAGTAATCACAGCAGGCTCTATCAAGGCATCTTTTATAATTTTAAGTGAAGTAGGATTTAAATCATCTAAGCTTTCAGGTGCTTCATTTTTATAAAGTCTATCATAAAGTCTTACTTCAACTTTTTTAGCTTCTTTTGCACTAACCCACTGAATAGCACTTTTTACTTTTATACCACTTGTATCACTTCCACTTTTTGAGTTTGAGTAATATTGGGCTTTAATTTCAGTGATATTACCTTCACTATCTTTTATTACTTCTTTACAAGCAATAATATATCCATGTCTTAATCTTACAGGCTGTTCAGGTGTTAATCTATAGAAACCTTTTGGAGGATTTTCACTAAAATCTTCTCTTTCTATATAAAGTTCACCACTAAAAGGTATCTTTCTTGTACCTTCTTTTGGTACATCATGAGGATAATATGAAGCTTCAAGTTCTTCACTTCCTTCATAGTTTTCAATAGTTACTTTTAAAGGATCAAGTACAGCCATAACTCTTGGAACTTTTGTATTTAAATCATCTCTAATTGAGTACTCTAACTGAGCTACATCAACCATAGAATTTGCTTTTGCAATACCTATTTGATCACAGAAGTTTAAAATAGACTCTTTTGTATAGCCTCTTCTTTTATATCCAGCAATTGTAGGCATTCTAGGATCATCCCAACCACTAACATAGTTTCCATCAACTAACTCTAAAAGCTTTCTTTTACTCATAACAGTATAGTTTATACCAAGTCTTGCAAACTCATGTTGGTATGGTCTTGGAGGAGTTAACTCTAAAGTGTCTAAAACCCAATTATAAATATCTCTATTATTTTCAAACTCTAAAGTACAAATAGAGTGAGTAACACCTTCGATGTAATCAGATAAACAATGAGCAAAATCATACATAGGATAAATACACCACTTATCACCTGTTCTAAAATGATGTGCATGTCTAATTCTATATAGAAGTGGATCTCTAAGCTTCATATTTGCTGCACCCATATCAATCTTTGCTCTTAATACATGTTCGCCATCTTTGAACTCACCATTTTTCATTTTTTCAAAAAGGTCTAAATTTTCTTCTATAGTTCTATTTGCATATTCGCTTCTTTTACCAGCTTGTGTAACAGTACCTCTGAACTCTCTCATTTGTTCTTCATCGACACTATCTACATATGCTTTACCCATTTTAATAAGCTGTACTGCGTACTCATATATTTTTTGGAAATAATCAGATGTAAAATATACACTTTCCCCCCAATCAAAACCAAGCCACTGTACAGCATCTTTTAATGCTTCTACATACTTTGTGTCTTCTTTTGTAGGGTTTGTATCATCCATTCTAAGATTACAATGACCATCGTAATCACTTGCAATACCAAAATTTATGCAGATTGATTTAGCATGTCCTATATGAGGAAAACCATTTGGTTCAGGAGGAAATCTTGTAACTACCTCTTTATATTTACCAGCTTTTAAGTCCTCTTCTACTTTAACACGTAAAAAATCTTTATTCTCACTCATTATTATTAAACCTTTTGAAACTTTTATAAGGCAGATATTTTATCAAATTAGTGCTTATAATACCTTAGACTTTGTACTTTTTTCTTGTCTAGCACTAAACTGTGAGGGAGTAATTTTTTCAAACTTTTTAAAAAACTTTATTAAGTTAGTAATTTCATCAAAATCTAGTTTATTTGCTATTTCTTGCAAAGTAAGTTTTTCATCTAATAGGTATCTTTTTATTTTAATTAGCAAAGACTCATCGAGATAGGCTTTCGTTGTTCTATTTGTATACTTAAGTAAAACTCTCGAAAGTGTTTTACTAGAAATATCTAATTTTCTTGCATAATCCTCTACTCTAAAAGTATATTTATGAGTGTTTCTTACTAAATATACAAATTCATTATATAGCTTTTCATCTTTTGTTTTAAGAGGAGTAGAATCTTTTACTCTTTGTCTTTTTAATTGAAATAGTAAAGCTTGAAATAAAGACTGTATTATAGGCTTTTTATACTCATCTGTTGCTTGTTGCAGCTGATGAGTTAGAAGTTTTATATTCTTAAATATTGATTTTAAATTACTTTCATCTAATTCCAAGGTAGGAGGATACCTCATATAATCAAACATATCTGTTATATTATCTTTTACTACACTACAAAGGAAGTCTTCTGTAAATTCTAAAATATAACTTTTCATATTTGGATTTAACTTAAAAGAAGTAACTTGATTTTTAGCTATAAATAAAACTGTTCCTTTTTTATATGTATATGATTTAAAATCTATATTATGTTCACCAAAACCTTCAATAACAATCATAATTGAATTAAATTTTATTCTATGATGTTTTTCTAATTGGTGCCGAAAAATGGTAGATTTTAGAAGTTTTTTCATATCTAAAACTTGAAACTCAATATTTTCATCATCTAATTTTTGAAAAGGTACTTCTAAAAAATCATTATTCATTTATTTTCTTTCTTATACTTATTTTTTAATATTATAAATAATTAAGCCTTTAAAACTAAAGAATAAGCCTCTTTATTTTTAAACATAACCACTATAATTAAAATTAAAATCACTAATGAGCCTGCAATACCAGATGGATCCAAGAAAGCATGAGCTAACACAGCATTTAGCATAACAGGAATAATAACCATAGCCATTAATGCTGTATATTTATTTAGAATAAAAGATAAACCTGATAATACTTGAATAGCACCTACTATTGGGAAGAGATAACCTGTTTTTGCTAAAGCCATCATAAACATACCCATTTCTTCTGATACAGGAGGATTTGCCATAAAATGTAAGAACTTATTTAGACCAAATACAAGAAGTAAAATACCTACTAATATTTGAACTGCAAATAATATTTTTGTTTTCATAATTTTTAACCTTTTTAAATTTTTATGTATTCTAGCAAGTAGTCTAAAATATATAAAGGTAAAAAACGGACTATTATATGTAAAAAACAGACAATTATCCAATTAGTATTTATATCATCTTTATAAAGCAATTTATATTTGATTTATATGTATCTAACTGTCGATATCATATAATCCCATTCTTAAAAAACTGCAAAAAAGAGAATTATGATTGAATTAATAAATATATCAAAAAGCTATCCAACTGGTGAACTATATAATGATTTAAACCTTAGAGTAAACCAAGGGAATAAAATAGGATTAGTAGGAAGAAACGGTACTGGAAAATCAACACTTTTTAAACTAATATTAGGTGAAGAACCACAAGATACAGGAGAGATTAAATTTCCAAAAGCTTATAGAATTGGTGCTTTAAAACAGTATTTTGATTTTACTGAGAAAAAACTAATAGATGAAACAGCACTTGCTTTAAATGAAGATGATAAATATGATATTTACAAAGCTGAAAAAATGTTATTTGGTCTTGGATTTAGTGAAGAAGATTTAGAAAAAGACCCAAAATCTTTCTCAGGTGGTTATCAGATCAGAATAAACCTTGCAAAACTACTGCTTACTGAGCCAAATATGCTTTTACTTGATGAGCCTACTAACTACTTAGATATTTTATCTATTAGATGGTTAAAAGCCTTTTTAAAGTCTTTTCAAGGAGAAGTTATTTTAATCACTCACGATAGAGAGTTTATGGATAGTGTGTGTACTCACACACTTGGAATAATAAGAAGAAGTGCTTTTATGGTTCAAGGTGGTACTAGAAAGTTTTATGAACAAATCCTAGCAAATGAAGAACATCACGAAAAACAAAAAATAGCACAAGAAAAAAAGATAAAAGATTTGGAAGAGTTTATCGCTAAAAACAAAGCAAGAGCAGCAACAGCAACACTTGCCCAATCAAAAGTAAAAATATTAGAAAAGATGGAAATATTAGAAGATATAGATTATGATGCAAACCTAAACTTTGACTTCAACTATAAAGATACAGCAGCTAAGTTTTTACTTGAAGTAGAAGACTTAAGCTTTGGATATACATCTGATAATATACTATTTAAAAATATCAACTTTGCCCTTTCAAAAGGTGAAACAATAGGTATCATAGGGAAAAATGGTAAGGGTAAATCTACGCTATTAAATACAATAGCAAAAGAACTTGAAGCTTTAAGTGGAAATGTAAAATACCACCCTTCATGTGAATATGGACACTTTGGACAAACAAATATTTCGCATTTAAACAAAGACAACACTATCATGGATGAAATTTATAGTGTAAATCACAAACTTCCAGAAGCAGTTATTAGAAGTATTTGTGGTCTTATGATGTTTAGTGGTGATAATGCAAAGAAAAAAATCTCACTTCTTTCAGGTGGTGAAAAATCAAGAGTAATGCTTGGAAAAATCATAGCACAAGATGTAAACTTACTTTTCTTAGATGAGCCAACAAACCACTTAGATATAGACTCTATTGATGCACTTACAAATGCTATCAAAGCTTTTGAGGGTTCATGTATGATTGTTACTCACTCAGAAGAACTACTAAGAGCTGTTTGTGATAGACTTATTATCTTTACAAATGATGGAGCTGATTACTTCAATGGAACATATGATGAATTCTTAGAAAAAGGTGGTTGGGACGATGGTCAAGACGAACCAAAGAAAAAAGTAGCAAAACCTAAAAGAAATAAAAAAGAGATTAGAAAATTAAGATCAATTATCGTAGCTGAAAAAAGTAAAGCAACAAAACCACTAAAACTTGAAATAGAAGAGATTGAAGCTTTAGAGGGAGTTGAAAAACAGAAAAAACAAGCGAGACTAATTGAACTTCAAACTGAGCTTGAAAAGCTAAATGCCGAGTTTGAAAAAAGAATGAATGAAGTTTAAGAAAAAAAGACTAGCAGATAGCTAGTCTTTTTTATTTGTGAACTTCATCATATAAAATAACACTATAATATTATTCTTTTTATATAAACAAATCTTCCGTTATTTATATATAGATTTATCAATTTTCTCATAATTTTAACCTTTAAATAATTGTTTTCAACTATTATTGATTATAATTAGAGTCAAAATAACAAAGGATTAAGTTGGAATTCTTATCTTCTAGATTTAAAATAATTTTTGCATATGCTTTATTTGGTTCATTATGGATCTTTTATTCAGATAAACTGGTATCTATTTTAGTAAATGATATTAAAACATTAAACACAATTCAATCATATAAAGGTTGGTTTTTTATTTTTATTACGTCTTTACTACTTTTATATTTAATAAAACATTTTGAAAAGCAAAGAAATAAAATAGAAAAAAAACTAAGAGAAAAAGACTTACTACTTATACAACAATCAAAAATGGCCACAATGGGAGAAATGATTGATAATATTGCACACCAATGGAAGCAACCTTTAAATAATATTTCAACTTGTTCAACAGGAGTAAAGCTACAAAAAGAGCTAAATATTCTTTCCAATGAAAACCTAATAAAAGAAATGACAAATATCCATGACTCAGTAAAATACCTATCAGAAACAATAGATGATTTCAGAGATTTTTTTAATACAGATAAAACAAAAAAAGAATTTTCTTTAGAAAAATGTATTGATAAAGTTTTTTTACTTGTAACTTCAAAACTTAAAAATAGAAATATTCAGATAATAAAAAACATACAAGAAGATAAGATTGTAGCTGTAGAAAATGAGATAGTTCAAGTGATTATAAATATAATAAATAATGCCATAGATGCCTTGGATAATTCTATGTATGAAAATAGATATATTTTTGTAGATACAGAAGCTAAAGACAATCAACTTTATATTTCAATAAAAGATAATGCACAAGGTATAAATGAAAATATAATAGAAAAAATATTTGAATCTAGATTTACCACAAAAAAAGAAGGAAAAGGTTCAGGTATAGGACTTTATATGAGTAAAGTTATCATCAATTCACACAATGGTACAATCAGCGCTAAAAACTGTAAGTTTGAATATAAAAACAAAGAGTATGTTGGTGCAAAGTTTGAGATTTGTATTCCTCTTGATTAGATATATTCTTCCTTTCCTATTCTAAAATAAATACAGGTATTTAATACTTTAAATATTGCTGTCAGCGTTTTGACAGCAATTAATATTATAATTTTTTAATAATAATTAAAGGATTAAATATGAGTTACAAAAAACTTTTTTTCCCTATTGGTGGAGGGGATGAACTAAAAGAAAGATTATATGCAGCATTACTAATTGCAAAATCACTAAACATAAAACTTGAAGTTTTAAAGTCTTCTTTAAAATCAAATACAGTACTAGAAAAAACCCTTTTACCTAAAGAGCTCTTAACAGAAGTTAATGAGATTATGAATATAAATTATAAAAATGAAAATGAAATCTTTTTAAAGCTTTTTGAAAAAATAGCTAGTCAACATGATTTAAATTTTTCATTAAACAATCAAGATAAAACAAGTCTAATAAATTTAAAAATAAAAGAAGGCATTAGAAGCAAACTAGTAGAACAAGAATCAAAATTTTGTGATTTAGTAATTGCTGCTGCTCCTCCACATGGTATTAGTACTGCTACTTTTGAAACTGCTGTATTAAAAAGTGGGAAACCTGTATTAATGTTTCCAAGAAAACTAAAAACTTTTTCTTTGAAATCAATTATTATAGGTTGGAACAACTCTACAGAAGCATCAAGAGCTCTAAGTTCATCAATATCATTCTTAAAAAAAGCTCAAAAAGTCCATATAGTATCATCTCATGAATATAGTGAAAAAGAAGAGGCTATTAAAAATATTGTTGCATATTTAAAAGAACATGATATTAATGCTACTTATGAGATTGTACAAACTACACGCATCCCAGGTGAAGCACTTTTAAATGCAGCTTTAAATGGTAATCATGATTTAATTGTAGCAGGAGCTTTTGGACATAATAGAGGATTGAAAGAGCTTATGTTTGGAGGTGCAACTAGATACCTTCTTGAGAACTCAACTATTCCAGTATTTATGTCTCATTAATTATGGTAAAATTTTAATATGAAAATATTATTAATAGAAGATAACGAAACTCTTGCCAATGCTATATGCAAAAAACTAGAACAAAATGACTATAGTGTAGATATGTTTTATGATGGAGAAGAAGGTCTTTATTCAGTTGAGACTTCTTTTTATGATCTACTTATTTTAGATTTAGGACTACCCTCAATTGATGGAATTGAAATTATAAAAAAGTTAAGAGCTCTAAAAAAAACTATACCTATTTTAATAATCTCAGCAAGGGATGAAATAGATCAAAGAATACTAGGACTTGATACTGGTGCAGATGATTACTTATGTAAACCATTTGAATTAAATGAAGTTATAGCAAGGGTTCAAGCACTTCTTAGAAGATCAAAATATCAAAGTAATCTAAAGATTACTTATAATGACTTAGTTTATGATACTCAAAATAGAACACTTATAAAAAAAGGTGAATATATTGAATTGACTAAAAGAGAATTGGCAATTTTTGAAAATCTATTAATAAATGTTGATACAGTTTTAAGTAAAGAAAATATTGTAGAACACATAAGCACATATACAGAATCAATACATCCTTCTTCTGTTGAAACATATGTATCAAGAATTAGAAAAAAACTAGGAAATTCAATAAATCTTAAAACAGCTAGAGGTTTAGGATATATATTAAGTAGCAAATGAAGAAAATACAATCAATAAAATCAAGACTTTTAATATCATTAACACTTCCATTAAGTATTGGAGCAGTTTTTTTAGTCTTGATTTTTTACTTTATTGTACAGGACAAAGTAAACACGCATTTTGATAAAACTTTATATGCAACTGCAAAAAGTATGGAAGATAGTATAAGTATTCAAAGTGGAATACTAGTTGTAGACCTGCCCTATTTTGCAATAGATCTTTTGTCTTCAAATAGTGATGGTTTAGTATTTTACTCTATTGTAAATAAGCAAAAAAAAGTTCTTGTTGGATATAAAAACTTATTACGTGAAGACTTACTAAAAAATCATGATACTCTATTTTATAATACAACTTATGCAGGGGCTAGACTAAGAGTCGTATCTTTTAAAACATCCCTTTCAAGTGCTGGGAAAACACACTTTGCTACTATAACAATTGGTGAGACCTTAGAAGGAAGAGAAGATACTATAAATGAAATTCTTACAGTTTTGTTTTTAGTTGTAAGCTCTGTGATTATCTTTACACTTTTTGTATCTTTCTATGCTGTAAAAAATGGTTTAAGCCCACTTTACAGACTTAAAAATATTATTCAAAAAAGAGATTCAAAAGATTTAAAACCTATTTATTTCAATGCTCCAAAAGAAATAGAAGATGTTGTAAATAGTATTAATATACTTTTAACAAGAAGTCGAGATACAATCAAATATATCGAACAGTTTAACTCTGATGTATCACACCAGTTAAGAACACCATTAGCAGAACTAAAAGTAAAAACAGAAGAGTATAATGAACAAAACACATGGAACTACTCAGAACTAAATAAAGTAATTAATTCTATGTCACATATAACAGAACAGCTTTTACTTTATGCAAAAACAAATCCCAATGCCCTAAATCAAAACCACAAAAAAAGAATAAATCTAAATGACTTTTGTAAGGAGTATTCTTTAAATGTATCTTCAAAAGTATACTCTAAAGGCTTTGAGTTTGCTTTTGAAGACTTAGACGAAGAAATATTTATAAATGCTGATGAGATTATGTTAAAAAGTATGCTTGATAATATTATAAACAATGCCATTCATTATGCAGTAGATGAAAATGGTAATCCAATTGGCACAATAACGCTTTCTTTAAAACGTCATAATAATACTATTTGGTTAAATGTAAAAGATGAAGGTAAAGGCATAGATAAGAAAAACCTACATACTATTTTTGACAGATTTTATAGAGTAGACTCTAGAAAAACAGGAAATGGTTTAGGTTTAAATATTGTAAAACAAATTGCTGCTTTACACCATGCAAAAGTGCAAGCCACAAATGAAAATGGTTTAAAAATATCTATTATTTTTTCTATTTACAAAAAAGAATAACCTTATATATACTAAAGAACAGGCATATCTAAAAAGGATAGCCACTTGGGCAGGGAAGAGAAATGAATGAAAATATACCTGCTCTTTACTACACATATTTCAATTTAATTAACTACTTGATGTAAGCTAGAGCATTCATCTAGTTTACTCTTTGAATCTATATTATTAATTATATCTTGATGACTATATTTACGGGCATTATAAACATATATAAAAAGTTCATCACCTTTCTTTAAATAATTCTTTTTCCCAAATTCACTATAAGCAGTTGCACCTGATGCTATTAGTATTCCTTTTGCTTCATTTGCATTTTTCATAAACTGTGTAATTTCTTCAAGTGGACCACAATCTTTTTGTGTATTAAGTTTATCTATAATCCAATCTTTTAATTGAATAAAAAAGTATGAATACGACTTTACAGCTGAAATCGTCCCATAATTATGTAGTTTTCCATCTCTTTTTATAAAAGAAGAGATATGATATTTACTTAAAATACCATCTTTCGTAAAATTATCAATTTCTATAATATCTTTAGATATACCTTTTGTCTTTGTTCCCCAGTTTTTCTTTGTACTTAACTTATCACCATTTTGTACTCTTAAAGAACAATCATTAAAAGCAGAAAAATACTTAGGAATAATATCTACTACTTTTTTATTTTCATATACAAAATCACAAATCAATGCAACTTCTGGTTCAGCTTGAATTTTATCTTTTTCTCTTTCATGAGTATAAATAGTATTATCACAAATAGGATATGTTTTTAAAAAAGAGTCATGGTCTTTTATATAAAAAGGAAATAATCCTTTAGGTTCATTTTCTTCTTTTGTTTCAATTATTGAAAACTCATCAGCTTCTCCAGCTTCTCCTAAGTGTCCTGCAAAATTGCCAGCTACCGCAAAACCTAAATAATCTTTTAATTCTTCTATTAACATACTATATAATTCCTATTTGAAAATTTTATGAAAAAAAAGAGACTTAAAAGTCTCTCTTTTATATTTTGTTTTTAGTAAATTTTCCAATGATTTTAGAACCAAATAAAGATACTACTAATAAGGCTAAAATCACTAAGGTAATTGGTCTTTCAAACACATATGAAATATCACCACCTGAAATCTGTAATGTCTGTACTAAATTACTCTCTGCCATACTTCCTAGAAGCATACCAATAACTGTTGCAGGAACAGAGAAGTTATATCTTCTAAATAACCACCCAATAATTGCAAATACTAAAACTGCGATTGGTCCTGCCATATTTCCAGTTAGACCAAAAGCCCCTGCTGTGGCTAATATTAGAACAGAAGGGACTAAATATGTCATTTTAACTTTAATAATTGAAGCTAAAACAGGAATTAATATAATTCCTAAAATAATTAGTAAAAATACTTGCCCAAAATTTGCAAAGATAATTGCATAAACAATATCCATTTCTTCTCTAATAAACTGAGGACCACCTGTGATATTGTGCATTGCAAAAGCTGCTAACATAACAGCAGTAGCACCACCACCTGGAATACCAAGTGCTAATAATGTTGCCATTGAACCAGCTTCTGATGTACTATTAGCTGCTTCTGATGCAACTACACCTTTTGGATTTCCTTTACCAAAGCTATCTGGATCTTTATCTCTTCTTTTTGTTTCAATATAAGATAAAAGATTTGACACTGATGAGCCAACTCCTGGAACAGCACCAATTAAAACCCCAATAAAACTTCCTCTAATTAAAATTACTGGATACTTAAAGGCTTGTTTGAAGCCATTTATAATATATGAAATTCTTACTTTTCTTTGAGCTTCATCTTCTACTAAAAATTCTGAATTAACAAGTTTAAATAGTTCAGATGCAGCAAACATACCCATCATTGCAGGAATAACAGGAACACCATCTGCAAGAAGTTCTATGTCCATAGTTCCTCTCATAACTCCTACTTCACTAAAACCTATTGTTCCAATTAGAAGACCAAATAATCCGGCAATTAAACCTTTGATTATATGTTTACCTGTTAAACTTGCAATAAGAGTTAATCCCCATAAAATAACCATAAACATCTCTGATGGTCCAAGTTTTAAAACAAAACCTGACATTGGTTTTATTAAGAAAAATAGTAAAACATATCCTAATAATACTCCAAATGTTGAAGATCCCAATGCTAAACCTAAAGCTTCATTGTGTTTACCATTTCTAGCCATTGGATAACCATCAAAAGCAGTTGCTATTGCAGAGGATGTTCCTGGAATATTCATCAAAATTGCAGGAACTCCTGCTCCAAAACCACCACCTGTGAAGATTGCTGTTAAAAACAGCATTGCTTGTAAAAAGTCCATATAAAGTGTCATAGGCAAAAATATTGCCATTGCCATAGATGTTTGAAGTCCTGGCGTTGCACCAAAAAACAATCCTATCATAATCCCTGGAATAACCACCAGCCAATACTCTGGTTGAGAAAACAATAAACTTAGTGCCTCAGATGCTGAAGCGAAATCAATTAAATCCATTTTTTTCTCCTAATAATCTGTTGGTAATATCATCATAGGCATAGGATATGGTAACATCTGTGAAAAAAAGTATGCAATAATAAATCCATAAACTAAACTATAACCCAAAATCCATGCAAATCTTTTTTCACCATGGAAAAACAAAAACAATCCTAAAAAAAGTATTGTACCTATATCAAAGCCTAAATATTCTAGACTTAAAACATATAATGTAAATAGAATCATTACAGGAATTACAGAAGATATACTCTCTTTTACTTCTTCTTTTTCTTGCATATCTTTTTGCGTAAAAAACTCATAGATACATAAACATAAAGTTATTGCAGCAATAGGAAGAATAAGAATAATATTTTCTAAACTACTTGAAGCATTATGAGTGTCAAAGGCATACCATAATACAAAAGTAGCTAAGCATAGTATTACTATGCTATTAGCTATTTTTTCTGTTGATAAAGTCATAATTTAACCTTATTTTTTTAATAAATAAGAGTATGACTTAAAGATTTCAAATGATTCTTGAATTAATTTATTAGATTGCTCAGGACCTGTCCAAGTATAACCTATATCACTCTTTTTAAGGAATTTTTGTACACTTTTATTTGCTAAAGTTCTTTTAACACCATCTACTAATTTAGTATATCTTTCAGGGTACTTTTCTTTAAAAGTAGCTGGTACTGCAAAACCTCTCATTGAACCACTAAATACTGGTAGTTCTTTACCTGTAGAAGCAATTGATTCATTTAATGTTGGAGCATCCCATTGTTTCATTCTTTCATCTTTAACAATAGCGATTGGTTTAATAAACTCTCTAATACTCTCACTTCCTTGTGCTGAAATTGCAATTAAATCAACTTGACCACCTGCAACAGCAGTTCTTGCTTTTCCACCACTACTATAAGTAACTAAGTTTAAGTTTTCTTGAGGAATATTTAACTTTTCTAAAAGAAGTTTTATCATTAGATGACCACCAGAACCTTGTACAACAGCAGCTTTTACTGTTTTTGGTTTAGTTTTAATAGCTTCGATTACTTCTAACATATTGTTGTATTTAGAGTTTTTATTAAGTGCGAATAATTCAAAATCAAACCATTGGATATTGATAAAATCAAAATCTGTCATTTGATATTTTGCATTTCCTGATAAAATAGTATTTGCAAGATATGGTGCAAATGTAGAAGCAAATACAGTATAACCATCAGCAGGCTTTCTTAATACATAGTTTGCAGCGATTTGTGTTCCTGCACCTTTTTTATTAACAACCTTAACTCTTGTTTCAAGTTCATCTGAAAGAAAAGTAGTCATAGACCTAGTCATTCTATCAGCACTTCCACCAATACCAAATCCAACTACCATGTTAACTGGTTTTTTACTTGGATAATTATCTGCAAGTAAACTACTACCACCTAATAAACCTAATCCAACTGCTGTTGTACCAAGTACTTTTAACGTAGACTTTACAATTTTCGTGTACATAAACACTCCTTTAATTTTTTAGCTGTAATGAAACTTTAACACACAAAACTGGCAAATTACTGACAAGGATAAACTACTATACACTAAAAACTACAGGTTGACAAACTAATGTTTAGATACAGAAATCTTTAATGAGTTTTCTATACTCATCTAACGCTACAATCAGCGCTAAAATATGAACTATACTTCTTAAAAGGAAAAAAAGATTTATCAGAACAATGATATTAGATTTATTCAAGAGTTTGCCTTGAGGCCTAAAAGAAGATCTAAGACTTTAGAGGAGCTGCAAAATGAACACTGATTTAAAAGTATTTAAAGAAGGTTAAATTAGCCTTCTTATTGTGTTAATTTATATTTATTAAAAATATCAATTAATTTTTAAATTATCAAAAACATAAGACTCAATTTCACCATAATCCTCGGATGACAAAGACATACCCATATCAAATGATGCGCAAATATTTTCTAAAAAGCTATATAAATACGTAATAGTATTAATTGCTAAAAAATTATATTTTTTATTTGGATTCATTTGTTTAATTTCTTCTAAATACAAATCTTTTAAATTTTGATTATTATAAATATTTCCTACTGTTTGAAATAAGATTTTAATCTTATCTTGCTTTAGAGTTGTCTTCTTTAAAATGTCAGGTTCTTTATGGAATGCAATTGCTATATCAAAAAGATCTCTAGCATTTCCTTTGTCAGCTCTATAATGAATCTTTTTCGCAATTATTTCTTCAACTGTTTCTATTGAAATTTCTTTATCCCATAATTGTACTTTTTGAAAAGGAACTCTTGACTTTTTGATTACATCAAAAAACTGTATTTTTGAATCTTTGTCAATAGTTATTTCTGAATATATAGGATGATTGATAAACCCTCCTGTATATCCAATATTTTTCATAATTGCTTTTATATTTTTACTCCAATTAGAATCTTTTAGTAAATGTTTCTTATCTTCTTTATCATAAATGAAAATATCTATATCAGTAGAATATCTATGATCCCAATAATAAGCAGCTAAGGCAGTACCTCCACCTAAAGCAGAAACTTCATCAAGACTATTTTCTTTTAAAAGTAATTGTGCTGCTTCAAACATTTCTTTTTGTTTTGAAAAATTATACATTTTGTAACTTTTTTCTATTTAGTATATTTTGTAATGCACTTGGAACACTTTTGTTATGTTCTTTTTGTAAAGGAAGATTCTTTAACCTAAACCTTTTATCCCAGTTTTGTGCAACACCACTTAAGTTTCTAAATGGACTTGAAATATAAATACTTTTTATATCTCTTTTAGAAACATTGAAGGTATTAACAAAATCTTCTAATTCGTTTACTTCTAATTCTTTAAAAAACTTTGAATAAATAGTTTGTTCCTTGATAGTTCCATCATGATAATCTTTTTTACTAAAAGCTTTTCTTATTTCATCAAATGTTGACTTTGAGTTATCATCAATATTTCTATTTAAAATACTAAAAAACCTATGATTAACTTTTTTATTTAATTTTTGTACAACATCACTTTTATCAAGACTTATCAATAACTGATATAATTTATATCTATTACTATCTTCTTTTTTCCAATCATTTAATGTTGTCAATGGTATATCTAAATATTTAATAATTTCTGTCTGTGTCATTTGATACCCCTTTTATTTAATCATTATATACGAATATCGTATTTTTGTCAATGTGTGGATTTATGTTAGCACTCCAAATAAAATTGCTTTCTATAATTAGTATAAGACATTTCTAGCTTTAAATAACTATTAAAAGTATACTTAAAGAAATAGACCTATTTTTTGTCAAGATAATTTTTTAAATATTCTATAACTATCTTGCAATCTTCTTCATACTCACTAATATCATAATTTTCAAAATTGTCTTGATGCATTTTCTTATTTCTTATAGAAGCAATTTTTCTTGTCTTTTTTACTATATATTCAGGTAGAACTTCTTCAATTGAAGTTAGCTTTCCATGTAATCCTCTTCCTTTAGCACCCAACTTTTCAACTAAACTTTCAATTTTTTTTGTGTATGTTAAAATCCTCTCAGTATCTAAAGCTTTTCTATTATCTTCTAAAAACTTTTTCTTTTCTTCTTCAAATCTATTTTCTAATTTTGTTGTATCTTTTTCATAGATTCTTAACATAGCATCATTTAATGTTAATATTTCCCAATCATTTAACAAGAAATAGTCTTTTGTGTAGTTAGAAACTACAGCTACTTGTTTCTTGGGTGTCTTCCAAGCTAAATCTAAAACAATATCTTTATTATTTTTATTTACAATATAACCAACTTCAGGAAGTTTTATTCTGTCTTTTTTCATAAGAAGATGTATATATCCATGTAATGCTAAATCAGTAAATTTAATTACATCATTCCAACTATTAATAACTATCTTACTTTG